>JAYESA010000013.1:138003193-138276876 GCA_036927795.1 Iris macrosiphon | reverse complement strand
ATAAGTACGCTGTACTAGACAATCTATATGAAATGCATAATGAGGATAACTTTTTGACGTATAGGCATGGGTAGGCTACTCTATCTAATCTCACAACTCACACACACGTCAGGAATATCAGAAATCGACATACCTCAAGGGTAGCGACCAGCGCGACACAACTACCGTAGTATGTGCTAGTTACTACAGTTTACCAGAGTGGTTATAGCCCATACGCCTACTGATTGTCCTCCTCTCCCATGATACTATGTGTCAGTGTGTGTCAACATATATATATAGTATATAATTATGACTGAAAGAAAACACATATGTAATGAATATATGAAAATATGATAAGCATGCAAAGTACTGTAAGAAATTTGGCAAGGTATCTTGCCTGGTCTGAAAAGGGATAAAGTCGCAACTCAAGGCATCGTCTGATCTACCCGTCACATAAATTAAACAAGTTAGGTTACAAAAGTGGGTGAATAGGTTCCTCCATTTTAATCTATTTTAATTATGAATAAAATAAACTAAAATAGTATTTTAATCTTATTATAATCTGATTTTATTGTTAAATCCTAATTTTGGTCCAAAGAAAGTCAATTTTACGAATTTGTAATCCGTGACACGTAAATCGAGACAATCCGTTAACCAAAAAGTCAATTGACTCAAATCCTTGATTTGTGTATAGAATTCTATTGATTTCAGTGCTACATGAACATCGGAATTGACAATTTCATAAAATCATAAGTCGGTAAAGAGTTATGTCCATAAGGGCGCACAGATGATAATTTTCGGTGGTTTCCTATTTACCTCTACGTTGTATGAATTTTATAGTAAATTAAACTTATATGTTAAATTCTAGAAATATTATTTTATGTAAGTTCATTATGTCAACTTTCTAAATCTTCAAACGGTTCATAATTCCGAATTCGGGATCTCCTAAAATCTCGAAAATACGAAAACGCGTTTGATTTAGGACAACTGGCACTTTTAGAATTTTTTGAAAAATAGGTTCATAAATTATTAAAATAATTTATATATTCCGAAAACTAACCTTGATATAGTTCTAACAAAAAAATGGAGCGCGTTTGGAGTCCGGAGCTAGGAGATATCATCTTTTTAAGTCGTCATAACTACTAGAAAATGAGGCTGAATTTATAACGAATTTCGGCTATTTTTGGACGAAAAAGAGAGGAGTTTGGAGAAAAAATTATGAAAGATAGTTTATTCCATAAGTCTAATAGCTATTTATAATTGTGTAGACTACTTAATTGAATACGACTAGGATTTGCTAATTTGGATATGATTATGATGAGTTTAAATAAGGATATGATATGTATGAAGTTATTTTCCTAGTAGGCTCAGGATTTGAATTAATTTAAAATAGAGTTTGAGTATCTCAATAATTTATAATCTTAAATAGAATTAAAGATAATGTAAATAATTTTTATATAATCTTATTAATATCTATTAACACTAAATTAGTATCTATCTAATATTAAGACTATATATAACCAAATAAATCCTAAATAATTTCAAAAATTCAAATAAAATTCTTAAATTCTAAATAAATTACAGAAAAATATAATTAAATATCTTAACCTAAAATAAATATTTTGTAGGAACAACATGCAAGTATGGTCTCATAGTAAATCATGAAAGTTCTACAAATTTACGTTTTCTATGTTTTAATTACCCAAAAAAATTCTAGAAAAATCTCCAAAAATCTAAAATAGCCTAAAAATAATTCTTAATAAATATTTATATAAGTAAATATATCAAGAAATTTATTTTTAAATTAACTAAGTGAATACTCTAAAAAAATTCAATATTTAAAATAATCTATAATAAATATAATAATATAAAATACACACAAAATACATATTTTGGATGAGGGTTACACCCCAAATAGCAAGTACCGTGTGGTGCCCCGTTCCCCCTATTCGGGGAGCGCGGCTAAGAAATACAAAGACGGTATCGTTCGATCGAGATAGATTGAATCAAGAACTCATCCTCGTTATGGATTTGTCTCTTCGGAATCGATTTCCATATTCAGTGGACCGTGCCCCAAGGATCGGCTTAGCGGCAGAGTCAGGAGGGACCTCTCCGCTGCATTCTTTTGTTGCCTAGTTTTCGCTGTCGCTTGTTGCTTTCGTGCCTTGAGTTGGTTTTCGGATTTGCTTGGGTTTTCTTGAATGGTTTCGATGGATTTCATTGTTTTCGTTCTTCGAACTGCACTTTCAATTCTGATAATGGAAAGAGTGGAAGAAGTATTGATCAGCTGTTCGTGGCAATGCAGGTGATCCAGCAGTAGGCGCCGCTCGAACGGACTCCTAGAGCACTTCTTTCCTTCTTCCTTCCAACTACTAAAGTGAGTGGCTACCAACCCGATTAGCTAGCCCTTCTTGCTAGTCTTCACATCTAAATCTTGTATTCGTGCTTGCCCCGATCAAACGATACCAAGTAATAACTAAAAGATATCAAGATAATAAGATAATAGACTTGGTACAGTAGACTTGTCATTGAAACTTGTGAACGGTTACTTACTTACATGCTTGTTCGTTTGAAATATTCTTCATATGCATAAATACAAGTTAGAATACATATTTCTTCTTAAAATTGTGCTATGTATAGAACTCATCTTGAATGCAATAAAGTGAACAGGAAGACTATGCCAAAGTGAATCTCGCCCTGTTATTGTCCTGTGCCTGATATGCCCTGACTTGCCTCGATTGCTAACTTAGTGTACTGCGTTGATCACGGACAACTTGTGCACAAGGTCTCAGTTCCTGCGGACGGTCGCTGGGGCACCGGCACCGATCCGATCCGGACGGAACTCATGATAGTCGCCTGCTATAGGACGAAATGCCTTGGGACGTCCTGATCAATGCGTCGCACGGTACTCCGTACTGAGACTAGCCCGTCCACTATGGCAACATGCCAGTGATCCCCTCGTATATTTAAACCTGTTGCTACTAACTTGTGTCTTCTTGGCAGGGAAGGCAAGGTAAGTACTATGCAGGTGGTTCAGACGGGCAGGTAAATGTCACCGAGCGGTGGCGGGTTATTTCATTGATTTCCTATATCTATTTCTTGCTGTAAAATGAACTAAGGCAAGATAGAAACCCACAAAATATGCATGCTTCATTAAAACAACGTGTTGATTGGTATTGTTGGGTTAGCTTGCCTTCACCAGTACGTTTCGATGTACTGACCCTCGTTGAAACAGGTTCCCCGCGCTAAGGAGAGCCGAGCGAGGAGCAGGAGACAAACTCCAATCCAGTCTAGCTGTAGGCACGCCTCGACCGTGCCAACCTTTTGAAGCATTTTGAAGAAGAAGCTAGCCACCCAGCAAACATGCAACTTCGTGGCAAAGCAGTCGTTCCGACCCAAGGTCTTATATTTTGAGTTTAGTAAATGATGTAATGTACAGGACTGCTATCTCATTTTGTGTCAACACTTTTGTAAGCCCGTAGAGGCAATCCTTATGACTCAGTTCAAGGAGTTTGTAATAGATGTTCATATTATCAATAAAAAGAGAACTTTTCCATGCTTCAAATCCGTGTTCATTTAATCTGCGTACTCTGAATATGTGCTCGCTATGCGAAAATAAATACTGAGCCTTGTGCGGTGCGCAACCTAGGCCCGCACGGCGGTCACGCCCGGGGGACGACTATCGATTCCTCGGAATCGGGGTGTGACATGTTGGTATCAGAGCACAGCTTCAAAGTTCCTTTGACTCTTGAACTGGAAAAGTTCCTTTAACGATAAATCCCTGTACGAACTTCTGAACTCGTTAAGGCCAAAATGAGATACGTTCATGCAATAAGTCCATAATACATTATGATCCTGATGTAATTTACCTTCTTTTCAAGGAACGGCGCAAGCGCAACCGTCAGCGCTAGCACCAGGCGAGACAAGGACTCAGGAGAGCAGTTCCGGAACTTCAGGAAGCTCTCGGAGCCAACGGGGCATGTCTCGATCAGACTCGCTTCAACAGGTGATGCAAATGTTAACGGAGCAATGACAGAGAGATGATGTCCGCCAAGCCAAGTTCGAGAGCAATCTTGAGGCACGACTCTCAGTCCAACAAAAGCAGGTAGATACCCTACAGCAGCTTGTTCAGACCCTGGCCTCCAACCATTCCGCCGCGACAACAGCTACCCCGGTGGAGAAGCCAGCGCTTGAAGTCGAGACACCGCTAATGCCAAGAACGAGGGAAGTGACTGCATTCACCTTTGGTAACTTCAAGAAGGTTTGCAATACGCCATTTAATGGGACTGAGGACCCGATCGTGGCCCTAGATTGGCTCGCCGAGCTTGAAGATCATTTTCTCTCCTAGAAGTGCCGGAAGACAAGCGCGTCACCTGTGCCCAACTACTTCTTCGCCTCAATGCGCACGACTGGTGGGACGTGCATCGACGATCTCTTCAACTTGACCATGGAGAGGAGGCGATCGCGTGGACGACTTTTTATGCCGCGTTTGAGGAGGAGTTTATTCCCCCGCCTGTACGCCGTCAGCGAGAAAACGAGTTTGTACAACTACGGCAGGGCAGCATGACAGTTAAGCAATACTCTGCAGAATTCAACAAACTGGCCAAATTTGCTAGTGCTTATCTGCCGGATGCAGCGAGTCGTGCCAGACGATTCGAGGGAGGGCTACGTCCTGGCATCCACGGGCATGTAGTCGTTCCACAGTATCAGACCATGCAGGAAGTGTTGAACCATGCCCTCTCCCTGGAACCGCAGTATCCTCACGTTGCCGCCAGCACTGTGCAAACTTCCAATCACAAACGCCAAGGCAATGATAGAGGAAACAACGCTGCAAAGCGTCCAAATAACGGCGGTAAACAGCGTGGAGACACCAACAAAACCTGCAACTTTTGCAGGAAGCCAGGGCATATCGAAAAAGATTGTCGCCGCAAGCTTGGGACTTGCCTCCGTTGCGGCGATCCAACCCATCAGATTAGCAGCTGTCCGCTCCTTCCACCTCAACAACAACAGAATCAGACTCCGGCGCCTCAGGCAAATCGAGCGGCGCCTCAGCAAGGGCGTAATCAAGCTCAGGGCCGGGTCTACACCATGACATGGGAAGAAGCTCTAGCTTCGGATACCGTCATGTCAGGTACTTTACTTTTCAATAATATACCTGCTCGCGTTCTATTTGATTCAGGTGCAACCCATAGCTTTATTTCTACAAACTTCGCCATGGAGAACAATGTGAAAACGACTCCGTTGCATTTAGATTTAAGCATTAGCACCCCATCTGGTACGAAAATACCTGTCTGTTCAGCATGCCTAGGCGGTTATATTTGTATTGGGGAGAGGAAGCTGTCACTTGATGTTTTAGTTCTTGATGTGCGGGACTCCGATATCATTTTGGGAATGGACTGGCTTGGCGCGTGCGCGGCAACTATAGAGTGTGCAGAGAAACGAGTGGTTTTTCGTCTGGCCGGAGAAGCCGAGTTCTGTTACACTAGTAGTCCAGCGACAGATGCGACCAGGGCCTGCATGGTGATTTCGGCAAAATCTGCTTGGCGAATGCTCTACACCGGCTGCGAGGGATTCTTAGCATCGGTTCGGGACACACGGCAGGACTACGCAAACGTCGAGCCTACTTTCGTTGAGGTAGAGTTCCCCGATGTATTTCCGAGCGAACTATCCGGCATGCCGCCCGACCGAGAGATTGAATTCACTATCGATACATTCCCAAACACGCAGCCGATTTCCAAGCCTCCGTACAGAATGGCCCCTGCAGAGCTGAATGAATTAAAGTGCCAACTTCAGGAATTACTTGATCGTGGGTTTATCCGTCCGAGCGTGTCTCCTTGGGGCGCTCCTGTGCTCTTTGTGAAGAAGAAGGACGGAACGCTACGCCTCTGCATAGACTACAGAGAATTAAACAAAGTCACAATCAGAAACAAATACCCTCTGCCATGGATAGATGACTTGTTCGATCAGCTACAAGGGGCAACAGTATTTTCTAAGATTGATCTTCGCTCAGGTTACCACCAGCTGAAGATTAAGCCAGAAGACGTGCCAAGACTGCTTTCCGAACCCGCTACGGCCATTGCGAGTTTTCAGTGATGTCGTTTGGACTGATGAATGCACCTGCTGCATTCATGGATATGATGAACCGTGTATTTAGGCCCTTCATCGATAAATTCATGGTGGTGTTTATCGATGACATCTTAGTGTACTCGAAGGCTAGGGATGAGCACGCAGGACACCTGCGGATGGTGCTGCAAACCCTTCGAGACCACAAGTTGTATGCCAAATTAAGCAAATCAGAATTTTGGCTAGACAGTATCTCCTTTTTGGGGCATATCATCTCTTCGGAAGGCATCTCAGTTGATCCGAAGAAAGTGGAAGCAATCACGCAGTGGAAACGACCGGAGTCAGCTAGCGACATCCGAAGTTTCCTTGGTCTGGCAGGGTACTACCGGAGATTTATACAAAATTTTGCTAGAATTGCTTCACCCTTGACTCAACTCACACGGAAGGGTGCGAAGTTTACTTAGACGGACGACTGTGAAGCTTCGTTTACGGAGCTAAAGCAGCGCCTCGTCTCCGCCCCAATTCTTACTCTGCCGAACGGACCAGATGATTTTAAAATATATAGTGATGCCTCAGGAAAGGGTCTGGGATGTGTCCTGATGCAACGGGACAAAGTGATAGCCTATGCGTCTAGACAGCTAAAGCCTCACGAGCAGAACTACCCAACGCATGATCTCGAACTTGCCGCGGTAGTGTTTGCATTGAAGCTGTGGCGTCACTATCTTTATGGTGTACCGTATAAAATTTATACGGACCATAAAAGCTTGAAATACTTGTACACTCAAAAGATTTGAATCTTCGGCAGCGGCGATGGCTTGAACTCCTAAGCGACTTCGATCTCACGATCAGATACACGCCTGGAAAGGGAAACGTAGTAGCTGACGCATTGAGTCGAGTGTTTGTAGGGAGTTTGGTTATTGATGATAGGCTGCACCGAGATCTTGAATCACTGGGTATTACATTGGAAATAAGATATAAAAAGTGGGCGCAAGTAGCTCAACTGCGCCTCGAACCCGACTTGTTACATAAAGTGAAGGCCGCTCAGAAGGACGACCCATACCTGCAAAAGATTCATGCCCTTATTTTAGCAGGAAAGGCATCCGACTTTGCGGTAGGCTCAGACGGGATGCTTCGAGTGAAGGAAAGACTGTGCGTTCCGAACAACGCGGCCCTCAGACAAAAGATACTCACGGAAGCTCACTATGCTAGTTATACTTCTCATCCGGGTAGCACTAAGATGTATCGGGATCTTCGCATGAAGTTTTGGTGGCACGGCTTAAAACGAGATGTGGCGCAGTTTATGTCGTATTACATGGCTTGTCAACGAGTAAAGGTCGAACACCAGAAACCAGGAGGAGAGCTTCAGAGCCTTGCTATTCCGGAGTGGAAATGGGATGATATAATGATGGATTTTATTGTTGGCTTACCAAGGACGCAACGGGGACATGATGCAGTCTGGGTTATCGTCGATCGACTCACCAAGTCAGCTCACTTTCTGCCTATCAAATCTACTTGGAGTGCCGACCGCCTGGCTCAGATATATCTCAACGAAATCGTTCGTCTCCATGGCGTGCTCGTATCTATAGTCTTTGATAGAGATAGTCGATTTATATCACGTTTCTGGGGAAGCCTGCAGTCAGCAATGGGGACGAAGTTGAAGTTCAGCTCCGCCTACCATCCAAAGACCGATGGCCAAACAGAACGCGTCAACCAGATCCTCGAATACATGCTGCGACTCTACGCCTTGGACACGAAGACTAGTTGGGACCTTCATCTACCTTTAGCCGAATTTGCTTACAATAATAGTTATCAATCAAGCATTCAAATGGCGCCGTATGAGGCATTATACGGGCGGAAGTGTCGATCTCCTATCTGTTGGGACGAAGTTGGTGAACGGCAGATACTTGGCCCTGAGCTCGTGGAGCAGACTGTCCAGAAAATTCGATTGATTCGGGACAGATTAAAGATAGCTCAAAGTCGTCAGAAGAGCTATGCGGATGTACATCGGAGACCGCTCGAGTTCCAAGTAGGCGACCGGGTATTCCTCAAGGTCTCGCCCATGCGAGGAGTCAGCAGGTTCGGGGCAAGAGGAAAGCTAAGTCCGAGATTTGTCGGTCCATTCGAAATACTCAAGCGGGTTGCCTCAGTTGCTTATCAGATCGCACTACCACCATCCCTATCCGACGTACATGATATATTCCATGTTTCTTAACTTAGAAAATATGTATACGATCCAAGCCACGTGGTAGACCTTGAACAACGGAATCTATAGGCCGACTTGACGTATGTAGAACAACCAGTGCAAATTTTGGATAGAAAAGAAAAGCTGCTTCGGACCCGTTCGGTTCCTCTAGTGCGCGTGCTTTGGCGGAATCACTCTGTCGAAGAGTCTACTTGGGAGCTTGAATCAGAAATGAGAAAAAGGTTCCCCTCATTATTTCCTAGTGGTAGGTTATATTCTTAAGTTTCGAGACAAAACTTCCAATTAGTTGGGTAGGATGTGGTGCCCCGTTCCCCCTATTCGGGGAGCGCGGCTAAGAAATACAAAGACGGTATCGTTCGATCGGGATATATTGAATCAAGAACTCATCCTCGTTATGGATTTGTCTCTTTGGAATCGATTCCCATATTCAGTGGACCGTGCCCCAAGGATCGGCTTAGCGGCAGAGTCAGGAGGGACCTCTCCGCTGCATTCTTTTGTTGCCTAGTTTTTGCTGTCGCTTGTTGCTTTCGTGCCTTGAGTTGGTTTTCGGATTTGCTTGGGTTTTCTTGAATGGTTTCGATGGATTTCATTGTTTTCGTTCTTCGAACTGCACTTTCAATTCCGATAATGGAAAGAGTAGAAGAAGTATTGATCAGCTGTTCGTGGCAATGCAGGTGATCCAGCAGTAGGCGCCGCTCGAACGGACTCCTAGAGCACTTCTTTCCTTCTTCCTTCCAACTACTAAAGTGAGTGGCTACCAACCCGATTAGCTAGCCCTTCTTGCTAGTCTTCACATCTAAATCTTGTATTCGTGCTTGCCCCGATCAAACGATACCAAGTAATAACTAAAAGATATCAAGATAATAAGGGAATAGACTTGGTACAGTAGACTTGTCATTGAAACTTGTGAACGGTTACTTACTTACATGCTTGTTCGTTTGAAATGTTCTTCATATGCATAAATACAAGTTAGAATACATATTTCTTCTTAAAATTGTGCTATGTATAGAACTCATCTTGAATGCAATAAAGTGAACAGGAAGACTATGCCAAAGTGAATCTCGCCCTGTTATTGTCCTGTGCCTGATATGCCCTGACTTGTCTCGATTGCTAACTTAGTGTACTGCGTTGATCATGGACAACTTGTGCACAAGGTCTCAGTTTCTGCGGACGGTCACTGGGGCACCGGCACCGATCCGATCCAGACGGAACTCATGATAGTCGCCTGCTATAGGACAGAATGCCTTGGGACGTCCTGATCAATGCGTCGTACGGTACTCCGTACTGAGACTAGCCCGTCTACTATGGCAACGTGCCAGTGATCCCCTCGTATATTTAAACCTGTTGCTACTAACTTGTGTCTTCTTGGCAGGGAAGGCAAGGTAAGTATTATACAGGTGGTTCAGACGGACAGGTAAATGTCACCGAGCGGTGGTGGGTTATTTCATTGATTTTCTATATCTATTTCTTGCTGTAAAATGAACTAAGGCAAGATAGAAATCCACAAAATATGCATGCTTCATTAAAACAACATGTTGATTGGTATAGTTAGGTTAGCTTGCCTTCACCAGTACGTTTCGATGTAGTGACCCTCGTTGAAACATGTTCCCCGCGCTAAGGAGAGCCGAGCGAGGAGCAGGAGACAAACCCCAATCCAGTCCAGCTGTAGGCACGCCTCGACCGTGCCAACCTTTTGAAGCATTTTGAAGAAGAAGCATTTTGAAGATGAAGCTAGCCACCCAGCAAACATGCAACTTCGTGGCAAAGCAGTCGTTCCGACCCAAGGTCTTATATTTTGAGTTTAGTAAAGGATGTAATGTACATGACTGCTATCTCATTTTGTGTCAATAATTTTGTAAGCACGTAGAGGCAATCCTTATGACTCAGTTCAAGGAGTTTGTAATAGATGTTCATATTATCAATAAAAAGAGAACTTTTCCATGCTTCAAATCCGTGTTCATTTAATCTGCGTACTCTGAATATGTGCTCGCTATGCGAAAATAAATATTGAGCCTTGTGCGGTGTGCAATCTAGGCCCGCACGGCGGTCACGCCCGGGGGACGACTATCGATTCCTCGGAATCGGGGCGTGACATACCGCAAAGAAAGCACGAAATGGAGAAACAAAAATCCAAGAAAAATATAATAATAATATATAGGTTCAATATCGTAACTTAGGTCTATGACATATCCTAGCGCAAAGACCCAACCCTACAACCAAACAAGGACAATGGTTGAACCATCACACTATGATAGTCCATTTTCCTAGGTTACTAACTGAATAATACAATCATAACCAAGTCCATTTTCTTATATCGGCCAATCAATTGTTCGGCTTGCTATTTTGTGGAGTCTGAGGTTATCTCAGAAATAATGCATAATAAGTATCCTCAGATCACGACAGTGCCGGACATGAGCTAACTGAACCAATAGATGAATAAAATATGTATTCACAAGATGCACCAGTTCTCCGTAGGGCCACTGCGCTAAAAATACGGTATTAGCGATTCTGTGGTTCTAGTATTCCTATAGTAAAATAGTGGCTTGGCATAATAATATGTTAGATACTGCACTCCACTAAGGAAGATGATATATAGTATCTGTGGTGGCCAGCCCACAGCGTATGTAGAATAAATCTTTGTGGGGAGGTCGTTGGCATGATCTCGGGATACCGTTCTCTCCAAATGTTACTATCACTTTCAGTTACCTAATTAGCCCTATGTTGTGTTCAAAATCTCAAGGCATAGTCACATAAAAAAATTTCTTAAAATATTATACAAAGTATGGGCACGCTAGATACTAATCTATAGAAGTCAAATCTGGATTCACCCGAGCGTGTATGCAACATTCAGTCAATCAATATCCTAGCCACGCTTTGGTAGTTGACTCGCTTATTATGCCCGTGCCGGGGAAACAATACATATTTATAATATCATACGCTCAGTAATTTGGAGGTATTCTCGATGCACAATCCAAATATAATCACTTAATACGTGACACGATATGTCGTACCTTAGTGCACATTAAATTATGGACAATATCAGGCAATAGTGGTATCAACACGGATATAATATTCGAGTCCAACTACCAATTATACATTGGGTCACATGAATCAAGAAAATATTTAATCAAAACAAGCAAGGCCGCATGGGTCTCTAGGCCACAGGAAAAGTCAGGGCCACATGACAAATCCTGGCCGCATATGAAGTCAGGCCGCATGAAGCATTTTGCCACATATGGAGTCAGGCCGGATGCTCAGGGTTAAAGTCTACTCCTTGGGATAAGTGTTGAAGCGACAGAAAATAAATGAAGTATCAGTAATGTAACATAAAATGATAGATGTGACAAGCCATAAAGTGTGTCAGGAAGAAAAGAAAAAACCAAAGAAATAAGTGCCAACGGTTCAGAGCCATACATCCAAGGAAAATAGTGGATGCATGCTCTCCAGGCCGCATGTAAAATCCCTCACCCAAAATTAGGTTTACTTGGCTTATATAGTGGAATTAGGGCTAGTTTGAACCAATTAGAATTTAGAACATAATATTTGATTTAACTGTACATTAATTTATCGTGTAGCGCACCTTACCGTTGCTTCATTAATGGGAGCACTACACTAGCCATTGTCGTCCAACTAATTCCATAACCCTGTCCTAGACTTGACCACCATCTATTCTGACCCCTGTATAATTTATAATCATACCTTTTGGTGCGATATTTTAATCGCACAATAAACGTCACGGATGTTATTTCGTAATTCTAAATAAATCCTGACTTTGTACCCTTGTGCGTCCCAGTCGAAATCGAAAACCCAATCTTGACCGTTTTGTGCGATCTGAATTTATTAATATCCTACTCTGTATCCTCTTTGTACCAGACCCTTTGTTCTGCCTATTTTTATTCTCCTATACTTCTAATTAATTCCAGAACATCGTGCGCATTCAATTAAATTAATTAAATCTAATTTCTGCCTTTGTGCAATTTTTCTAATTGTTGGGGGGCTACTATGCAAAAATGCATTGAGGTGTCCCCACCGTTGGACAATACGTGAAGAAACCCAATTTTCCCTTCACGTAGATTTTTTTCGTAATTTTTCGGGATGTACAACATGCACATCGTCCCCCATCTAAATTCTATCATTGCATTTAATTAATGCAAATTCTAGCCCTCCCAAACACCCTCATGTTAGCCCAAGGCCCAATCCCAAGGACTGTTGACCAAGCCCTAATCCTAGGTCAACCCTAAACCTAAATCCTACATGTATAAATATTTCCTTCTCTTTTATTTTCCTAAAAATCTCAAAACCCAAAAACCTAGAAAATCTACTCAGCCGACCCTCCCCTTCCCGTACTGTTCACCATTTCCTTCCCCGTCCAGTTCTGCCGGCGCCATCACCGGAGCCCTGACCCCGGAGCAACATTGCCATCCACCATGACCTGGATCGGAGCTCCGCCTGCCCCCCATCCCCGCTGCTCCTGCCCGAACCTCGTCGACTCCTCTTTCCCATCTTACGAATACCTCGACCTCGAGCCGGCCATCTCCCCGACCGGAGCAGCCAGCCTCGCCTGAAGTCGCCATCTGCTGGATCTTGTCCTTCGTCGACTGGACGACGGGAAACACCACCATTGTTGCCATTCTCGCTTCCACGACGAGCTCGACAGCAACATCTCCGCCAGCCCCATCGATGACCAGCAACACCACAGCCATATCCGACCTCCTTCTTCCCTTCCTGTCATCTCCTTTCTCCTCCTCCCTGTCGTCCCTGCTCCCTGTCGTCCCTGCTCCCTGTCCCCTCCTTTCCCCATGGCCGGACCTCCCCTACTGGCCGAAATCCGGTGATCATCACCATCTCATCACCATTACCACCATCCTCCCATCTCATCACCATCTCATCCTCGTTGTCGTCATCATCACCCTCACCATCACCATAATCATCATCCTCATTATAGTCGTCACCATCATCATCATCGTTGTTATCATCACCACCCTAACTATCATCGCCATCATCGTCATTATTATCGTCGTTATCATCATCATCATCATCACCATTGTCCCAGTCATCATCAACATCACCACCATCACCATAATTTCCATCATTATCACCATAGTAAATAATCATCAACCCTTTATGATCATCCTTGACCCAATCACCTTGTCCTCGTATTCATCCTGGACCCCTCACCCTTGCCAGATAATCGTAGTAGACACCCCGATTCCCGTACCTGTGCACGCTGACCCCGGAGACCTGTTGGATCGTTCTGCGCGACTTATGGAGCAGATTATTGGTGCTACGTAGCCTTCTCGCCAGGCAAGTATACCTTGCCTTGTTATACTGTTTAAATTCTGTACATTAGTTGCATGTTTATTATCTTAAATTGTGCGCGTCCGAGAGAGACTCGAGTGCAGTCAATGGATGCGTTGACGTTAGGATAGTGTCTGACCTAGTGTCTAGTGGACCCACTTAAAGTGTGGATTTATTGGTATGACTCTCAGGCCTTGACACATTTTCGTACACGTGTTGTGAGTCTCATGTAGGACACGATCCTGCGTATATGGTTGGCTACCTGTACGTGTAGGCGTGCGACGGATAGGGAATAACTGCTAATAGTGATGCATGTTAGAAGACTTAGCAGTTATTGATAGGCGGAGCATAGACTAGCGTGGTACGATGGTCCCATCCTTGTCCTTGTTGGTTGTAAGGATTGGGCTACTGATCTAGCGATAGACTATGAGCCAGAGTTACGACGCCGAGGCGTAGTAGCTGATGCGTGTTGTGAAGACAACATGCTTAGATCATTGGGCGGGGAGGACGACTTGTAGGCGTATGGGACACCCCACTTCCTTTACACTGATGCCACACTCGACGGAGTGATATGGACATTATATTATACAGATGCCATGCTCTTCGGAGATGGACGTTATTACTGAGCGCCCTCCTATGGGGGCATGTGTGGCATATATTAGCCAGTTGTCACGACTGGTGAATTACGTCAGCATATGTCTAGCCTACACCTTCCCATATACTCAAGTTGTCCTCAAAGTGCATTTCACTTAGATGGTTAGGTCACCCTTGAGTTTTCACAGTATTTACTTTATGGCATGTGTTTAAGTATCTTGTTATGTCCCTCTGAGGACCTGGTTCTCTGCCAGGTGTATCTGTTCTTGAGTATTCACAGGAGCGCAGATCCGGACTTGCTACGGTAATTGCGATGAGGACTTCTCTTCGAGCTCGTGATTGGTAGTTGATATTCATATTGTATTTACCTTGTCTATTCTATATTCTAGTTCGGTAGTGGATTTGTTTCCATCCGACTACCATCATTAGATACTTTACCTTGAGATCTAGTATAGGTATTGGTTATTCATTTATATATGATTTCTGTGGATGAGATTTAGTTAATGTTTTGTGACATATATGTTTACCACTTGTGAATTGCTATTCATATTACAGCGTACATGTGATATGGTTTCCATATATTGGAGCGCCATATTCATACGGCTGGCATGCTCACGTGTCCTAGTCCTACGTATTAAACCACCCTACTTTGTGTATGCTCGTCGGAACACAATAAAACTTACGACATTGGATTCATGGTATCACGTTGGTCCTGTGACCCAAGTTTCACGTGATTCCGAGATAGTTGACCGAACCGCCTTTTCGCGGGCCCTACGGTTTGACTTGATGAGCGATTTTTTGATCGGCTCACCGGAATCCAAAACTGGACATACCGTTGAGTTTGTATCATCGTTTAGGATTTTTGTGACCTATAATTTGTCTTATTTAGAGACCTTTACCCTGACACATATTTCGGTACAAAGTGGGGCCACCTATGGACCCTGCTTTGACCCAAAATTATCGTTTTGCCCCTGTGTTCAAATTGGACTTATGGATAGTCAATCCTAGATATTTCTTATATTATGAAAATGTTGGTAATGTCTTTTGCAGCACCCGGAGATGTTTGTACTGCTCTTATATTTTCTGGTTTGATATACCTGATGAATTGAGTCGTTTCGACACCAAATAACAGTCAGGCAAGTATACCTTACCATGATGACTGTTTACAGCATGTTGCATTTATGTTACTTATTTATTTAGTTATTTTCTTTAAAATTTTCACGCCCAGTCCCAAAATACCGAGGGACTAGCCACGTGGCAATGGCCAGCAGCACAACTTTAATGGGCAAACCAATTTAATGGACCCGTTAGAGTGCACTTAAGCTGTAATAAATATAAATGCAGTCTACAACATCTATCATAGTAATATTATAATCTCATCCACAGAAAGTAAACACAAGTCAATATGATAAATTAGTCAAGATAATAGATAAAAAAATATAGTCCATCAACAAGTCCAAATAAATAGTGTCTCGGGGAACAACCCGACACAATAAAAGAAAGAGAATATCACCAATACATATGTCCATGAGTCCATATATGAAATAGCAATGAGCATAAATAACTGAGTATGAAACTGAAATACTCATGAGAAATCCTCCGGTACAACCTCGTCCTCTGGTGCTAGTTCTGCTCCAGCGTCAGCTCCTGTCCCGTATATCTCGGGGTAAACCTCCTCTGATGTACCTTGGGACATGATCCGAATCCAGGTCCTCAGGGGACATAGCATGGTACAAGAACACACTCAAGCCAAATACAATACAGTAAATATAACACAGTTCCTCAGGGCAAGCTATGTAACCAGCTATATAAAATACAAATGAGAGCATCACTAGTACTCAGGCTGAGACCACTACAAGCTCTGTGTCGGCGAGCCCGTAGTAGCAAGAATATCACGTAATGGGCCAAGATCTGGTACAGAGACTAAAGCACCTCTAGTAGTAAAGTATATATATATATATATATATATATATATATATATATATATATATATATATATATATATATATATATAATCAGCTTGTAGCCTGTGTGTCTCTTTCCACCTAATGTAACCTCATGTCTCATGTCCACAATGTCTCATGTCCATAACACGCAAGATCATGACCTCTAGCTAGTACAGCAAGTCATAATGACATCTATGTATATGCAAGTCTCATGTCACGAATCATGTAAGCCTAAATAGAATCACCATGAATAACTCAGAAAAGATTTTGTCACATGAATAGTGTCAAGTATCCTATGGTATGACGTACTTGGTAAAGCAAGCACGTAAAAATATATAAGATCGTGGTATCAACTCTCTAAGTGACGTTACACGACTCCGCATATGGCGTCGACACTTGAATCTTGGTCGGACATTAAGAAATGTCTCACGGTCTTAGGTTGAACAGGTACATCACAGAAGTATATATATAGAAAGAACACAATCAATTAATATCACAGGAACTACTGCAAGTTGGCAATGTACACTTGCCTGGGTTATGAGCTCCGTCAATTGCTCCTGTAATAGTGAAATTTCCAGTCACGCCTCCAGATGCTGAAACAAACGTCACCATTGCTCTCAGAATACTTGAAATAGCTAGGATTGACTATCCATAAGTCCAATTTGGACATAGGAGCAGAATTGACAGTTTCTGGTCAAAGCGGGGTTCACATGTGGCTCACTTCGCACCAAAAAATGTGCCAGAGACAAAGTTCTCCAAATTTGTCAAACTTAGTGTCTACGAGTTCAGAACGATAGCACGAACCCAACAGAACATTCATAATTGGATTCTGATGAGCTGGTCACGAAATCGCCCGTCAAGTGGAACCGTGGGGCTCACGAAACGGTATTTCATCAATTTTTTCAGAATCGAACCAAACTTGGGTCATAGGTCCAGTGTAACGCTACGAATCCAATGGAGTAAGTTTCATTGCGAAACGACAGGCACACACAAAATTATAACGTGTGTCAGAACATGCCGATATGGAACTTTTCGACGGATACACGTTGATTCCAGTGTGCACGCACATCCAAATCAACTTTCATAAAATCCCACACATCTGCGTTGACGATACACGCCTTTCGATATAATTCTCATATGACAAAATTGTCTCATTTAGCAGGATGCACCCTATTTCGAAAAAATTTGGGTTTGAAAAATCAAGTTTTTGGTCAATTTCAACAACAGCATACATCAAATTAAAATAAACTAATTAAATAGATTAAAATTTGTTTATGTAGTCTAAATTACTGTTCAAGTAGAATTTTAGTATCGTGTGCCATTATGATGATAACGGGACTCAAACACACGTACTTAGAACAATTTTTGATCTATAAACTGGGTTATTTTTTTTCTGTTTTGCGTCGCGAATTATGACCGAACGATAGGTTAAACTAATTACACAAGGTTCAAGGGGGTCATGTGGTCTTCGCATAGGATTCGATAGATCGTTAATTGGTTTACTGTACATGGAGATAATGGGACGAGAAGTAGTGTCCCTCACTACTCTGCTGCTGCTCGGGATTTAGGTGGTTGCTCGGCGACGGCTTGCGGCGTGCAGCGGCGATGGTCCAGCGATCGTCGGCTGTTCGGGATGGTCGGGGTGGTAGAGGAGATGATGGTGGTTGCTCTGAGGGTGGTGGTGTTATATATAGGGTGACGGTGAGGAATTTACAGAAGGGGAATGGAGGGGTCGCGACCGTTGACGGGGAGGGGAAGCGTGGGGTCACAGGCTGAGGGGGGTCGGGGTACTGTAGCAGTGGGTCTGCGGGTTATCGGTTCTACGAGTACGGGTCAGATCCGATTGGGGTTGGTTTGGTTTGGTTTGGTTTGGTTTGGTTTAGGTTGGTTTGGGTTGGTTTGAGTTGGTTTAAATATATATATATATATATATATATATATATATATATATATATATATATATATATATATATATATATATATATATGGCCATCTAAAAATAGTTTTGGACCTCAATAAATTCCAGAAAAATTATACAATACTCTATTAATAGTTTTACACCAAAAAATATTTTTTTTTCACTATATTATTAATTAATTAATTATACATAATTATAAATCCATGAATATTATATATTATAAATGGCTAAAAATTATAGAAAATTTCTCCTTAAACTCAGTAATTACAAATATTAAAATTAAAATTTAATTTCTAAAAAATCAGGGTGTTTACAATCTACCCAACTTAAAAGAATTGCGTCATCGCAATTAAGAATTAAACTACTAAGGAATTTAAAAAGATATTGTAACCTATAGGTAGTTCTTAGGTCATACCTGTATCTTCGAATAAGTGAGGATAACGCTGGCGTATGATATCCTTTCGCTCCCAAGTAGATTCGCCTGGGGATGAATGTTTTCAAGCTTCCCGAACCAATCTGATTGTCTGACCCCTTAATATCTTCTCACTGATGTCAAGTATCCTAACTAGATATTCCTCATACCTCAAGCTCGGTCCCACTGAAATCTCAGAATGATCGACTATATTACTTGGGTCAATCACGTACCTCCTCAGCTGTGAGACATGGAATAAATCATGCACTCCCTCTAGAGATGGGGGTAATATAAGACAGTATGCCACCTCACCAATACACTCCAAAATATCAAACGACCCAATGTACCTCGGGCTCTGCTTGCCTCTTCTCCCGAATCGAATAGTACCTCGAGTAGGTAAGATCCTCAAAAATACATGTTCACCCTCCTTGAACTCCAAAGGTCTGCGATATATGTCAGCCTAATGCTTTTGTCTTTCTTGAGCTGCATGAAGATGACTCTAAATTTGCTTTACCTTATCAACTGTCTGCATCACTAACTCCGGACCGAGTATCTGACGCTCGCCAACATCACTCCAACATATCGGTGACCTACACTTCCTGCCGTACAACGCCTCAAAAGGTGCCATCTGGATGCTCATCTGGTATCTGTTATTGTAAGAGAACTCCACCAAATGCAAATAGTCTTCCCAAGATCCTCCGAAGTCTAACATACACGACCTCAGCATATCCTCCAGTATCTGAATCGTGCGCTCTGACTGACCGTCTTTCTGTGGATGGTAAGTAGTGCTGAACTTGAGTCGGGTACCAAGACTTTTCTACATGCTTCACCAAAAATGGGATGATGTGATTCTTGAGTCACGATCAGACACAATACTAACCGGTACTCCATGTAATCTTATGATCTGTTGAATATACATATCGGCTAGAATCTTTGTGGACTGTCCAACTCTGAATGGCAAGAAATATGCCGATTTGGTGAGTAGGTTCCCAATAACCTAGACTGTATCCTTCCTACTGGGGCTTCTTGAAAATCCTATAATGAAACAATAGTGATATATTCCCACTTTTATTCGGGTATATGAAGTGGCTGTAACATATCAGCGGTTCTCTAATGCTTGGCCTTAACTTGTTGACAGACCAAACATTTTTCCACAAACCACGCAATCTCTCTCTTCATTCCATGCCACCAATAGTACTATCTCAAATCTCAGTACATCTTCGTACCTCCCGGATGGATAGAGTACATGGAGCTATGTGCTTCAGATATCAACTCATGTCTCAACTCCCCATTCAAAACATATAGGCAATTTCTGTACCTTAACGTCCCATCCTCATGGATTCGATGTACCGTATATATCCCGGCTTCCGTCTTCTCTTTAAGCCTTCAGAACCTAGCATATGTAGGCAATGCTGCCTTAATCCTCTCCACTGGTGATGAATTAACTTCAAGATTCGCTAACTGCCCACTCTGCCCTAGCAAAATAATCTCTATCCCGAGCTCCTATAGATCCTCTAATAGTTAGGGCTACATCGTTAAGAAATAAGTTGTGGGCTTTCTACTAAGTGTGTCTGCTACGACGTTCGTCTTGCCCGAATGGTACTGCAAATCTATATCAAAATCGACCATCAACTCTAACCAACGCCTTTGTCTCAGGTTGAGCTCTTTCTAAGTATAGACATACTTCAGACACTTGTGATCGGTAAAAATTTCTACCCTTTCTCCATAAAGATAGTGCCTCCAAATCTTTAATGCAAATATTACTGCAGCTAGCTCAAGATCATGCGTCAGATAGTTCTTCTTATGAACCTTCACCTGCCTCTATGCATAGGCAATAACTTTTCCATGTTGCATTAAAATACATCCTAGTCTACTGCCTGACACATCACTAAAAATGATGAATCCTCCTAATCCTGAAGGAAGAGTCAAGACCGGTGCTGTCATTATTTATCTCTTCAACTCCTCAAAGGCCTTATGACAATCTTTCGTCTATGCAAACTCCTGGTCCTTCCGTGTCAACCATGTCATAGGCTCTACAATCCTTGATAAGTTCTCCCCAAACCTCTGATAGTATCCAGCAAGTCCAAGAAAACTTTTCACCTCCACAACCGATGTAGGTGTGGGCCAAGTTTTATTACACAACAACCTTCTCCGAATCAACTAAAAGTCCTTCTTCCGAGATGATATGTCCCAGAAAAGGCACCATATCAAAGAAAACTCACACTTGCTGAGTTTGGCAAACAACCTTTCCTGTCTCAGTGTCTCTAGCACTATTCTGAGATGCTCCTCGTGCTCTTCGCGGCTCTTGGAGTATATCAAGATGTCATCAATAAACCTAACCATGAACTTATCTAAGTACTGATGAATGACTCTGTTCATCAAACTCATGAACACAACTGGCATGTTGGTTAAACCAAATGACATAACTAAGAACTCATAATGTCCGTACTTGGTCCTGAAGGCTGTCTTCGATATATCCTCTTTCCGTACTCTTATCTGATGATAATCGGATCTGAGATCGATCTTTGAGAATACACAAGCACCACTCAATTGATCAAACATATCGTCAATGCATGGCAAGGGATACCAGTTCTTGATGGTTACAATGTCCAATGCCCTGTAGTTAATATACAGACGTACCGTTCCATCCTTCTTCGGCATAATAGTATGGGTACTCCCCATGGTGAAACACTGGGCCGAATAAAACCTTTTTCCAGAAGATTATCAACTTGCTTCTTCAATTCCACCAACTTCTTAGGTGTTAGCCGGTACACTGATGAAGTGATAGGCTTCACTCCTGGAGTCAATTCTATTATAAATTCTATTTCTTGATCAGGTGATAAGCTTGGAAGATCATCGAAAAATACATCCATAAACTCAGATACAACCTTTGGATACTCGGGCTCCCATTCTGCAGAGAGTTACTTAAGTGTAGGCTGAACACCTTGCTCTTTGGTTCCCCGAAGAAACTCAAACTTCTGATGTCCAGGCGATCTAAATATAACTTATCCACGTCGGTAATCTTGAGTCGCATGGTACTGACTCATCTAGTCCATACCGAGTACAATATCATAATCTAACATAGAAAAGATCAAGAATTGAGCTCGCATCTCTCTCCCACTGACTACTACCGAACAAGATCTACAAATGTCACTAACTAGGATAATTCTGCCTTTCGTAAGAATTATTATATTCTTCAGAAAGGGTACGGTAGCTACTTTATGTGTGGCTACAAAGCTAGCATCTATGAATGAATACGATACTCCAGAATTGAATAAAGCTACAGCAGGTAATGAAGCTACTAATATAGTACCTGCAATGATCTCTCCTATAGTAGCTTCCTCTTCAATGGCCATAGCAAATTTCTTTCCTTGTCCCTGAGCTGGTCCTCTCTGCTGTCGAGCCTGCTGGAATAGTGCTGCCTGTGGTGCCAGAGGTGGCCTCGGCTGATACCCTCTTGGAGCTGGTGGTCTGACTCCTCCAACTCTCGTCTGTGGTGCTCCTAATACTGGATAAACTAGCCTAGGTGGCTGCTGGGTTGGTCTCGGTACTGGTAAAGATGGTCGGTTTACCATCGGTGCTCCCTCTCGACACTCAGGACAGTCCTTGGCTGGATGTTGGCTGGATCCGTAAACCAAGCATATTCCCAACTTGTGTCTACACTCCCTCTCAATATGGCCTACCTTGCCACAGTAGTAACAAGTATGAAGGGATGGGGCTCTTGATACTGCTCTCGGTGGTGGGTTCCTTTGGGGTCGCTTTGTAGGCTCCCCATGTGGTGCTCTGGCTGGTGCTGATGTGAACGGTCATTTTAGGCTGGACTCTCTCCTGGTGACGCGCTCCATGCGTCGTGCTGCAGCAAGAACGCCCGTGTATGAAGTAGGTACAACAGAGCCAATCAATCTCTGTAGCTCAAAACTAAGTCCGTCAAAGAACTTTTTTGCCTTCTTCTCTTCTGTTGGAATCAGAGTAGGGGCAAAATGACTCAAACGGATAAACTCTGCATTATGCTCTTCTACCGTCATGTTGCCTTGAATGAGGCAGTTAAACTTATCCCTAAGTTCCTCTCTGGCAATGGCTAAAATATATATCTCCTGGAAAAGTATAGAGAACTCCTCCCAAGTGACTCAGTCCGGTCCGAGCCATCTCTCCTCAAATAGCCACCAGTGATGTGCTTTGCCCGTCAACTGCATCCTGACGACAGTCATCCAATGCTTCCTCGGAAGCTCAGCTTCTTCTAATTGGTGTTGAGTGTTTGTGGGCCACTCATGAACTTCAGTGGGCTCCTCCTTGTCTGAAAAGGTACGGGGCTTCAGCTAGCAAAAATTACCGATAGATCCCGTTGATGGCCGTCTAGCTGGTGGGTTCGCCTGCTCTAGTGCTGTCACTAGGCTATTCCTCAAGTTCTTCGCCTAGCTTTGTTGGGCCTATTGATGAACTTGTTGTTGTGCTTGCATCATTGCATAGAATATTTGGAACATCTGTTGTCTGTCCATAGGCTGTCATGGTGGAAAAATGGACATCTGTGGAGTAAACTGCTGCGGTGGTGGAATATCGTCTCGTCGGAACCTCGAGGCATGCTGATCTACTTGATTACTTTGTTGAGTGGATGGATCTCCACCCAATTGTGTCATCCCATCAACGTAGGTGACCACAACACCTTATGGTGTACCCACGGGAGTCTCATCACTGGCTCATGGATTCATTACTCTGCATTTAAAGTAAACTATGAGAATCGCACGAGAAATCAAGACATGATTCAAGTCAAAAAATTATTTTAAAGTCGATATAGAGGTCAAGAACATATCAACAAGTGGATGAGATCTTATAATTTATCCTTTCCTAATTGTAGGCTTGCTCGGTTCCTTAGTTGAAATTGAAGTAATATAGTCGTAGACCTGCATGGGCCACCATAAAAACTATGTCATGTCCCAGTCCCAAAATACCGAGGGACTAGCCACATGGCAATAGCCAATAACACAACTCTAATGGGCAAACCCAATTTAATGGACCCGTTAGAGTGCATTGAAGCTGTAATAAATATAAATGCAGTCTACAACATCTATCACAGTAATATTCTAATCTCATCCACAGAAAATAAAAATAAGTCAATATGATATCAGTCAAGATAATAGATAAAGGAAATAGTCCATCAATAAGTCCTAATAAATAGTGTCTCGGGGAAAAATTTGATAAAATAAAATAAAAAGAATATCATAAATATATATGTCCATGAATCCATATATGAAATAACAATGAGCATAAATAATTGAGTATGAAACTGAAATACTCAGGAGAAATCCTCTGGCACAACCTTATCCTCTGGTGCTAGTACTGCTCCAACGTCAACTCATGTCCCGTATATCTCGGGGTAATCCTCCTCTACTCTACAGTAGTACATAATCCGGATCCAAGCCCTCAAGGGACATAACAAGGTACAAGAAATACTCAAGCCAAATTAAATACAGTAAATATAACATAAATCCTCAGGGAAAGCTATGTAACTAGCTATGTAAAATGCAAATGAGAGCATCACTAGTACTCAGGCTGAGACCATTACAAGCTCTATTTCGGGGAGCCCGTAGTAGCAAGAATATCATGTAATGGGCCAAGCTCTAGTACAGAGACTAAAGCACCTCCAGTAGTAAAGTATATATATATATATATATATATATATAATCAGCCTGTAGCCTGTATCTCTCCCCATCTAATGTGACCTCACGTCTCATGTCCACAATATCTCATGTCCATAACATGCAAGATCATGACCTCTAGATAGTACAGCGAGTCATAATGATATATATGTATATGTAAGTCTCATATTATGAATCTTGTAAGCCTATACAGAATCACCATGAATAACTCAAAAAAGATTTTGTCACATGAATAGTGTCAAGTATCCTATGGTATGACGTACTTGGTAAAGCAAGCACGTTAAAATATATAGGATCGTGGTATCAACTCTCTAAGTGATGTTACATGACTCCGCGTATGACGTCAACACCCGAATCTTGCTCGGACGTTAAGCAACATCTCATGGTCCTAGGTTGAATTGGTACATCACAGAAGTATATATATAGAAAGAACACAAGCAATTAATATCACAGAAACTACTGTAAGTTGGCAAGGTACACTTGCCTGGGTTCTGAGCTCCGTCAATTGCTCATGTAACAGTAAAATCTCCAGGTATGCCTTAGGATGCTGAAACAAATATCACTATTGCTCTCAGAATACTTAAAATAGCTAGGATTGACTACCCATAACTCCAATTTGAACACAGGGACATAATTGACAGTTTTTGGTCAAAGCGGGATCCACATGTGGCCCACTCCACACCAAAAAATATGCCAGAGGTGAAGTTCTCCAAATTCATCAAAATTAGTGTCTACGAGTTCAGAACGATAGCACTAACCCAACAGAACATCCAAAACTGGATTTTGATGATCCGGTCACGAAATTGCCCATCAAATAGAACCGTGGGGCCCACAAAATGGTATTTCGTCAACGTTCTCAGAATCAAAACAAACTTGGGTCACAGGTTTAGCATAACACTGCGAATCCTATGACGCAAGTTTCGTTACAAAACGATAGACACATACAAAATTATGACGAGTGTCAGAACAGGCCGATACGGAGCTTTTTGACGGATACGCATTGATTCTTGTGTGCACGCACATCCAAATCAACTTCCATAAAATTCCACATATTTGTATTGATGATACGCGCCTTTTAGTGCAATTTACATACGACGAAGTTGCTCGTTTAGCGGAACGTACCCCGTTTAGGAAAAAATTGGGTTTAAGAAACCAAATTTTTGGTCAATTTCAACATTAAATAAAACACGACATACATCGAATTAAAATAAACTAATTAAAGAGATAAACCTTGTTTATGTAGTCTAAATTATTGTTCAAGTAGAATTTTAGTATTGCATGCGGTTATGAAGATAACGGAACTCAAACACGCGTACTTGGAACAGTTTCTGATCTATAAACTGGGTCATTTTTTTCTTATTTTGTGTCACGAATTGTGACCGACACAGGACACGATAGATCAAACTAATTATACAGGGTTCAAGGAGGTTATGTGGTCTTTATATAGGATTCGACAGGTTGTTAATTGGTTTACTATACAGGGAGATAATGGGGTAAGAAGTAGTGTACCTCACTGCTCTACTGCTGCTCGCGATTTGGGCGGTTGCTTGGCGATGGCTTGCGGCGTGCGACAGCGACGGTCCAGCAGTGGTCAGTGGTCGGGGATAGTCGGGGTGGTAGAGGAGATGATAGTGGTTGCTATGAGGGTGGTGGTGTTATATATAGGGTGACGGGGAGGAAGTTACAGAAGGGGAATAAAGGGGTCACGGCCGTTGACAGGGAAGAGAAGCTGGGGTTGCGGGCTGCGCGGGGGGGGGGGGGGGGTCGGGGTAATGTAGCAGCGAGTTATCAGGTCTGCGGGTACGGGTCAGATATGATTTGGTTTGGTTTGGTTTGGTTTGGTTTAGGTTGATTTGGGTTGGTTTAAAATAAATTAATATATATATGTATGTATATGGCCATCTAAAAATAGTTTTGGACCTTAATATATTCCAGAAAAATTATACAATACTCTATTAATAGTTTTACACCAAAAATTATATTTTTAGCACTATATGATTAATTAATTAAATATAAATAATTATAAATCCATGAATATTATATATTATAAATGGCTAAAAAAATTACCGAAATTTCCCCCTTAAATTCAGTAATTACAAATATTAAAATTAAAATTTAATTTCTAAAAAATTAGGGTGTTTACATAAATTGCGTATCCAAGATAGACTTGGGTGCAACTGCGGATTGCGTCATCTTTATTTTATTCATTATGCACCTTGACCTAGAGTTATGTGACCACCTTATATTGGTGAGGTATTTTCATATTTTCATGACCTTGACACGTACTTTATACATACACGAATATGTGATACGCATGAGAGGATACAGATCATCGTATTTGGGTCGCTCCCAAGGTGCAAGGTACGTGTATCGGCTTAGTCTTATTTATTGTTTTAGGATTCATTCATTAGACTTAGTGGTGAGGAACTGGACGTGTCGTGTCAGGGATACAATCCGGATAGCCGTTTGGTTGGGAAGGATATACACGAGTCATTTGGGATACTTTACACTTTTCCTATACCGGCCATACGCTCCGCTGGAGACGCGAGTCATGATGACCCTATATCTACTCGGCGGCCTCTGACGTCCTTGACGTTATGCATTTGTCCCCTGGATCTCCAAGTGAACTATGTCCATCCTATTTTTTTTAGCCAGACATTCCATTCGTGCTATGGTTATTCTCAATTACATTCACATAGCTTGGTTAGTTTACCCAGTACATATGATTATATTTAGTTTATGATTGGCATGCTTCTATGTATCTTGTTAAGTCCCTTTGAGAATCTGGTCCCTTTCCAGGTGTAGATGATCATAACTATTCACAGGAGCATGGATCGGGACTTGCTACTTCGTTCTCTTTCGAGGAGGTCTTCCCTTCGAGCCTCTTTGATCATTAGAGGATGTACTTATTATATTTCCTTTTATGTGGATTTGTCTCTATCCAACTATTAGTTTTTTTTGTCTATGTCATACTTAATTCTGTTATATAGTTGATTGGTTATCATTTTCTATTTGATTTTGTGGATGAGATTTAATTATGCCATATAATTTGTGACAATTATATACAACTTGTGAATTATTATTCATAATACAATATATGTATGTATTATAGTTTCCATATACATACGGCTGGCATGCTTACGTATTCCTAGTCCTACGTATTTTGGGACTGGGATGTGACAGAAATGTAGATCTACTCAAAGCCACCCATAAAAATAGAAAACATCAAGTTCTAAAAGTACTAAGAAACACATAACAAACATAATAGAACAATAATATAAAGGGGTTTTCCATTTCTCATGCAAGGTACTTGCCTATGGAAAAGAGAAAGAAAACATAAGAGAGAGAAAGAAATGAAGTAATAAAAAGAGTGAAGAAAAATGTTGGATTATATATGGTAGGGTTGGGGGTTGAACCAAGGGTTCTCATGAGTTGAACCAACCCACAAAATAAACCATGAACCAGGTTAAACCAAAGAATGAGTCTAGTCTCCATGCACATGCAACCATGCTAAAAATAAAATACGTTCCAAATATGTATATCGGGAATGAGGAGTGACATCTCTACCCACCTTAGAAATTTTTTATCCTCGAAATTCGAATCCAAGCATTAACGAGAGAAGTCAGGGCAAGTACGATACAAATCTACTAGGAACTACATATGCAAGCAATATAATCACAACATACAAGTGATCACCTGATCACAAAATCTGAGATATGAAGGCGTAAGAAAGAATATACCTTCTGAATCGAATATATGCGGGTACCATGATCAAATATCGTCCTCGCGCTCCCAAGTCGATTCCCCTAGAGAGTGATGGCCCCAAACTATCCGGACAAGAGAAATAGTCCAATTCTTGAGCACCTTCTTCTTTCGGTCCAATATAGATACAGGTTGCTCCTCATAAGATAAGTCGGTACCAACAACTAATTCAGAGTTTTTGAGGATATGACTCAGATCCAGAATATACCTATGCAACTGAGACACATAAAATACATCATGTAACTTGCGTAGCGAAGGTGAAAGGGCAAAAAGATAAAACATCGCCTACTTGCTCAAAAATATTGAACGGACCTATGTATCGCGGACTAAGATTTCTGTGAACCCCGAATCTAATGAATCCACGGGTAGGCAAAATTCGGAAGAACACGTGGTCGCCGACACAAAACTCTAAATGCCTACAATGCTGATCTACCCAAAGATGATGTATATCTTGTGCAATCCGAAGTTGCTCTCTAATGTTCTTGACAACCTCTACTGTTTGCGTCACCATTTTGAGGCCTAACATCTTCAGCTCACCAATGTCGTCATAAGCCAACGGTGATCTACACTTCCTACCGTATAGTACTTCGAAAGGTGTTGTCTGAATACTGGCCTGATAACTATTGTTATATGTAAATTCCACCAAATGAAGGTGATTCTTCCAAGATCTATCAAGGTCTAAGGTATATGCTCATAGCATATTCTCCAAGGTCTGGATGGTTCTCTCTGATTGTCCGTCTGTCTGGGGGTGGTAACCTGTTCTGAATCTTAACTTGGTACCCAAATTCTGATGCAAACTTTTCAAAAAATATGAAGTGAACCATGTGTCTCAATCTGACATAATGCTTACTGGGATACTGTGTTGTATCACTATCTATCGTATATATATTTTAGCCAATTGTTCTATAGACCATCCTACTCAAAAAGGAAAAGTGAGCTACTTTTGTGAGATGATCCACTATCACCCAAACTATATCTCAACCAGTCGGTGATCTAGGTAAACTAGTCACAAAGTCCATCATGATGTGTTCCCACTTCTACCCTTGAATAGGAAGTGGCTTCAATAATCCTGTCAGTCTTTGTTGTTCTGCCTTCACTTGCTGACATATCTGACATCGCGATATGAAGCATGCTATTTTTCTCTTTATTCTGTTCCACCAAAAGTGTTGCTTGATATCTTGGTACATTTTCGTGCCTCCCGGATGAATAAAATACTGGAAACTGTGTGCTTCAGTCATAACTTCTTGTCGAATATCCCCGCTTGGTACGCATAGACGATTTCCAAACCTTAGCGTTCCATACGCATGTATTGTCAACTCCTTTGAAGATCCGACTCATATTCTTCTCGTAGCTTTTGGATTTTCGGATCCTCTGCCTAAGCTAGTTTGATTCTATCTACCAAAGTTGACTGAATTTGTAGGCTAGCCTGAACTCCTGTACTATGTAAAAGTACTATCTTGATACCCATCCCTCGTAAATCTTTTAGAATGTGCTTCTGAGTAGTCAACATAAATTTTCCACCTCTTCTGCTAAGTGCATTAGCTACTACATTAGCTTTGCCTGGATGGACTGAAGTTCCACATCATAATCTTTTAATAATTCTAGACACCTTCTCTGTCTCATATTCAGGTTCTTCTGCGTGAATACATACTTCAAACTCTTATGATCTATGAATATTTTTACTCGACTGCCATATAAGTAGTGCATCCATAACTTAAGTGCGAACACTACTACTGCTAACTCTAAATCATGAGTTGGATAGTTCTTCTCGTAATCTCTGAGCTATCGAGAAGCATACGCTATCCCTCTCCCTTTTTGCATCAAAACACATCCAAGTTCTTTGCCATATGTATCATAATACACTGTAAATCCTCCGGAGCCTGCTGGAAGAGTAAGGATTGGTGCAGAGATTAACTTCTTCTTTAACTCTTTATAGGCTACCTGACATTCTGCTGACCAAATAAACTTAACTTCCTTACAGTCAACCGAGTCTATGATGTCGAGATCTTAGCAAAATCTGATATAAATCTTCTGTAGTATCCTGCCAAGCCCAGAAAACTACGCACTTCTTCTACTGTCTTTAGAATTGGCTTGTTCTCTATTGCATCTACCAAATTAGGATCAACTAACACTCCTAGTCCAAAAATAATGTATCCAAGAAAGGATATACGATCCAGCCAAAATCCACACTTACTAAGCTTCACATATAACTGGTGCTCCTTCAAAGTTTGCAGTACTATCCTGAGATGTTCTTCATGCTCCTCCTCATTACGAGAATACACCAGGATATCGTCGATGAATACTACCACAAATTGGTCTAAGTAAGGCATGAAAATACGGTTCATCAAATCCATGAATACCGCTGGAGCATTAGTCAGTCCTAATGGCATAACTAAGAATTTGTAATGACCATATAGTAACCTAAATGTTGTTTTTGGTATATCCAGCTCATGAACTCGCACCTGATGATATTTTGATAGTAAATCTATCTTGGAGAAGACTCTTGCTCTACTTAATTGGTCAAATAAATCATCAATCCTTGGTAATGGGTACTTGTTCTTTACGGTCACTCCATTCAACCGCTTGTAATGCATGCACAACCACGTCGATCCATCCTTCTTCTTCACCAATACCGCTGGTGCTCCCTACGGTGATCCACTGGTCTGAGTAAACTTCTTTGCCTTCAGTTCTTCCACGTGTCGACACAACTGATCAAGCTCTGATGGTGACATTGGGTATACCTTATGGGATACTGGTTCTGCTTCTGGCATCAAATCTATACAGAACTCTACTGCTCTAACTGGGGGTAATATGGGAAGATCGTTGGGAAAGATGTCTATGAACTCTTCAACTATCTTGGGCAACGGGTCATCTTCCTTTGCTACTGTTATGACTCCTCTTTTATGCTGGTCGCTTGCTATTATGCTAAAGACAAACTCTTCTAGACCAAAAATTCTAAACAATACTCTACTCTCACGACAGTTTATCGTTGCGTGACTGTCTCTCAATCAATCTATGCCTAAGATAATGTCAAAGTTACTCATAGAGAACTTGATCAACTTTGTTGGTAATAAATGCCCACATACTATGATTGGACATGCTAGGCACACCCTACTAACTTCTACGATCCCATTGTCAGTGAGTATTTTCAGCATCTCTGGCAATACCTCAAACTTTAATCTAATATGTGTCGCATATTGTGAAGATATAAATGAGTGCGAAGCTCCATAATTAATTGATGCTTTGGCAGAAAAGGTCATAACGAAAATGTTACCTGCCACTACATCGTTCGATGCCATAGCTTCCTCTAAAGACAAGGTGAATGCCTGCCCTTGGCTTTGTTGAGCTCCCTACTGCTGTCTTCCTTGTTGCCGTGGTTGCGGCCCTTGCTGATTCTGCTGTTGCTGCCTATAAAGTTGGGCCTGTGTCGACAACGAATGCTGAGCTAAAGGTCGTACTGCTACAACTGGTCCTTCTTGTTGCACTGTCCTTGGAGCTGACAATGCAAAAAATTGTTATAGTGGCCCTCCTGGCCTTTGTATCAATGGGCACGTGTCAACCTTGTGACCAGGGCTCCCATATCTCAAGCATAATCTGTTAGATGCCCGACAAACATCCTGTTTATGACCTCCCTTACCACAATAGGTATAATCTGTCGGCACTCCCTGTTGTTTTTTGTTACTGCTGCTGTTGCTGTTGTTGTTGATGCCTCGGCTGCTGTTGCCGAGTTGGTACCATCACTATCGAGGTCACTGCCCTCCTCTTTGTTACGACATGAATATGAATGCCAGGGGATGGTGCTAACATTTGCGATACTGGTCCTCCCTCATTGCTCTGTCCATGAGGCCTCTCCTGATCCACTCTTCTTGATGCCATCCTCTGAGAAGTAAGCTCAACCCTCTTGGCTGCTATCAATACTGTCTCGAAGGTCTGGTAGTCGTGTACCTTTATCATGTGTAAGATTTTTAAGTGAAGTCCCTGTTGGAATCGTATTTCTTTCTCTAATTCTATTGCCACCATGGTTGGAACAAATCTGCTTAGTCGGTAAAACTCTGGCGCATAGCCGTCTACTATCCTTCCACCTTGCTTGAGGTTGATGAACCTTTGCTATAGCTCACACTGAGCCACAATCCTAATGTACTTTGCCCTGAATCGGGTCCTGAAATTATCCCATAAAATAGGATGCCTCAATCCTACCTCCATCGTAGCCCACCAATCTTTTGCCAGATCTTGGAGTTGTAGGTAAACCAGGTCAACTTGTTCCTCGACTAAAAATTTAGCTACTGTCAGAATGATCTTAATATCCTGGAGCCAATGATCTGTTATGATTGTGTCCTCCATGCCATTGAAATATCTGGGGTTCAGTCTACAAAATCTAACAGATGTCCCAGAATCTGTTCTCCTGCCTCGTTCTAGGGCCGTTTATAACCCTTAGTTCAACATGACATTTTGTTCTTGCTGCTAAAGTTGTTGTTACGAATGTTGTTGTTGTTGTTATTGCACCACTATTTGGTATTGTTAGGCAGCCAACAATCCATGGATAATCTCTAGCAAGGCTGGAGTATCCAGTATTGTCGGTACTGTGGGAGGTACGGGAACACCTGGAGCCTACTACTCTGTCCCATTCATCGTGGGCTCAACTCAGATTCTTGGCTGAGGTTCTACAAGATCTCGTTCTTCTGGCAACTCTGCCTCTCTTGTTGCTGCAGCATCGGGGAAAGGAGAAGCTCAAAAGAAGAGCATAAGAAACATCAAGTACAGGACGAGAAGGAACAAAGAAGCAACTAATCTGGAAGATTTCAAGCTGAGTATCGAAGATGACAAATTTATAATTTCAAGAAGAATCATATTTGATTGAGACTTCTATGACCATGACACCCCACAAGTCTGAAGAACATACCTACATGGTTTACCACTAAAAACCTTATCACGCCCTAGTACCGAAATACGAAGACGGACATGGACAGCTACCCCTTACAAGGTGCTATACGTCGTACGACGGTCACGGCTGTATAAGACAAGGTGGTGCATGCTACAATTATGTCTCCTAGGGTCAAGAACTTCTATGTCACAATTATTCAAATAAGAAACAGTAAGCATAGAGCATATATGATAAAGCAATAAGGTATCCCAAACGCTTTCTCAAAATATTTTGGAGACCAGCTGTAAAAAATAGTAAGATAGAAGAGTAATAAGGTACATGATAGTAATCAATTGTAGTCTGATTTAATATAATCTTGTAAGAAAACTAATGTTCAGACGAACTGGCTAGGTGCTAGTGGCTAAATGCCTAAAAGAAGTAAATGCACATTGATGAGCAGAAAAGAAGAAAAACCCACTCGCTATCCCCTGAGACCATATTCTTGGTACGCGCCATGAGTTAGGGGAAGGTACGCTGGATCCTCGGATGCTGGCTCAAAACCTGACCATGCAAAACCAGTAGGGTTAGACCCTAAATAGCAAGTTCTACAAAGGAAGCACGAAATAGAGAAACAAAATTCTAAGAAAAATATAATAATAATACATAGGTTCAGTATCGTAACTTAGGTCTATGGAATATCATAGCGCAAAGGCCCAACCCTACAACCAAATAAGGACAAGGGTTGAACCATAATACTATGATAGTCTATTTATCTAGGCTACTAACCGAATAATATAATCATAACAAAGTCTAATTTCTTAAATCGTCCAATCACTTATTCGGCTTGCTATTTTGTTGAGTCTGAGGTTATCTCAGAAATGATGCATAATAAGTATCCTCAGATCACGACAGTGCCAAACATGATATAACCGAACCAATAGATGAATAAAACATATATTCACGAGATGCACCAATTCTCTGTAGGGCCACTGCGCTAAAAATACAGTATTAGAGATTCCAGTGTTCTTATAGTAAAACAGTAGCTCGGCATAATAATATGTCAGATACTGCACTTCACTAAGGCAGATAATATATAGTATCTGTGATGGCTAGCCCATAACGTACGTAGAATGAATCTCTGTGGGAAGGTTCGTTGGCATGATCTCGGGATACCGTTCTCTCCAAATGTTACTACCACTTTTAGTTACCTAATTACCCCTATGTTGTGTTCAAAATTTTAAGGCGTGATTACATGAGAATTTTCCTTAAAATATTATACAAAGTATGGGCACTCTAGATTCAAATACATGAAAGTCAAATCTGGATTCACCTGAGCGTGTATGCAATATTCAGTCAATCAATATCCTAGCCACGCTTTGTTTGTTGACTCGCTTATTATGCCCATGTTGGAAAAATAATATATATTTATAATATCACGCATTCAGGAATTAGGAGACATTCTTAATACACAATCCAAATATAATCACTTAATATGTGATACGATGTATCGTACCTCGGCACATATTAAATTATAGACAATATCAGGCAATAGTGGTATCAGAATGTGTAAAACCCCTAATTTCAAAAATCGTGTTAATATATCTTAATTAATTATTTAATAGATTTATAGTGTTTAGTAGATAATTAGAGAAAATATAATTTATTTAATTTTTGTTTTAGGTGCTTGTGCATTTAGGGGATTTATGGAGCAACAATAAATTTTTTCTAATTTATTCCATGTAGGAGACCCTGTGGAAAGTTGATAGCTTAATGGTGTACACTAAATTAATTTCTAGAATATATATATATATATATATATATATATATATATATATATATATATATATATATATATATATATATATATATATATATATATATATATATATATATATAAGGGTTATTAAAAGGAATTAGAAATAAGAAAAGAAAATAGAAAATAAAAGAATTAGAAATGAAAAGAAATAAAAATAAAAAATAGAAAAGAAAAATAAATTAAAATGAATCAAAACCCAAATCCGAAATCCAAAATACCGGTTAGCACCAACCCCCCCCCCCCCCCCACCGCGCGCGCTGTGAAGACCCCCCCCCCCCCCCACGCGCGCGTTGTGAAGACCCGGCCCCCGCGCGCGCTGTGAAGACCCCCGCCGCTTCTATATATACATGTTGCTTTCTCCCCAAACCCTAAACCTAAAATCTCTCAACCCCCTCTCCCCTACCCGAGCGCCGCCGTGCCACCAGAGCCGTCGGAGCACCGCCCCCGCCGCCGCACGTCCGTCGTCCGCGTCAACGCACGCACACCCGAGACAATAAATACGAGGCAGCGAAGCTCTGTTTAGGCATCATTTTTCATGCCCCTGATCGACCAAACTCGACCCCGTCTTCATCGGTACGTTCATGACTTAACCCCCTTCAATATCTGTGCGTTAGATGACCTCGAACAACACGTAAACCTAGGCAAAAATAACGACAAAGTTGACAAAAAATAACAACTTTTGGAAACGCAGAAAACTGCGGTAACTACCTATGTTCACCGATTCGTATCTTCCACCACTGTTTGGATAAACAAAGAGCTTTGTATGAAACTTTGGGTCTGCTAAATTTGTATACAAAACACTATCAGGGATAATATGGACATGATAGGTTTTGAGTCCCCAGCAGAGTCACCATTTTATTTGGATAAACAAAGAGGTTTGTACGAAACTTTGGGTCTGCTAAATTTGTATACAAAATACTATCAGAGGTAATATGGACATGATAGGTTTTGAGTCCCCAACAGAGTCGCCATTTTGTTTGGATAAACAAAGAGGTTTGTACGAAACTTTTGCTTACAAACGAGAAAAGAGAAAAGTACAAATAATCCTATACGAGGATGTTAAGTACAATAAAATAATTCTTTGATTAGGGATCATATATCCCCTCATCGTCCTTCGCCTTTTAAAGAAGGAGCCTCCACAGTCCTAGCTGAAAGTGCTAAAGATTCTTTGCCAACGACTGCTGCCGGCATCCCGAGCAGAAATAAGTTTTTAGAACTTTTTTTTATGTTTATATTACCTCTGTCCTATTTTTCTTTATCCCCAGCAGAGTCACCATTTTATTTGGATAAACAAAGAGGTTTGTACGAAACTTTTGCTTACAAACAAGAAAAGAGAAAAGTACAAATAATCCTATACGAGGATGTTAAGTACAATAAAATGATTCTGGGGAAGTATAGCTATGGAAGTCTGATCTGCAGTCGATTACTTTGTTCCTTGGACCACACGATGATGAAGAAGTGCTGTAGAAGAAGCTTCAAACTTTCTTTGAACTGAAGGCAAAAGTCGGCCAAAGGAAAGTTGCAAGTATAATCGAATTTCTGTTGCCAAAGTTGTCAGCCAAAACTCTTCTCCTTCTCTCCCTTTAGTTTTTAAATTAGTTAAACAAATCTATTCAGAACTAATATGAATATGATATAATATAATTTAACTCATTCTCCCCCTTTACCCTATGACCAGGGATCTCTATTTATAGAGATCAATCAAATAACTGCCTGGTTGGCGTAAAAGCCAAATAACTGTCTTGTTGGCGTAAAAGGCCAAACTGTGAAGAAGATTGCCTCTTTTATACTGCGGTTATGACAACTGCTATCCATGTTCGAATAATCTTCTGAATCTGCATATGGCACGTGTCCCTTTATAAGGTAACGTGTATAACTGCTTCTCGAAGATCATGGCATGCAAGCCACGTAGGTAACTGCCCCTGCATACAATGGTTGGCGTAAAAGCCAAATAACTGTCTTGTTGACATAAAAGGCCAAACTGTGAAGAAGATTGCATCCTTTACGCTGCGATTATGATAACTGCTACCCACGTTCCAATAATCTTCTAAATCTGCATATGATACGTGTCCCTTTATAAGGTAACGCGTATAACTGCTTCTCTAAGATTATGGGATGCAAGCCACGTAGGTAACTGCTTCTGCGTAAAACTTGATGATTCATGAATAATAGATAACCAGCGTAAAATAGCCAATTATCCTTCATGACTGAGGTCTTGAGCGTATTCTGGGCTAAATAGCCTTATCACATACCTTTGCAAATATAGTCGAGTTGGCATATTTCGAGGAGATAGCATACAACATACTCCTATAGTTGAAAATAGCCTGGTTGGCATAAAATGCAAGGATGGTGATATGAGCGTATTAGTCACAGTCTTAGCTTTCCCAGTCATGACAAAATTTTAAAAATAGAACAAAATCTTATGCATTAAATGCAGAGATGTGCCTCCATCTCGTGCATTAAATGTAGAGATATGCCTCGAGCTCTGTACAAGAAACATCTTTTGACGTGGCGCCTGATTTTGTCTTGTCTTGAGCGTAAAAACTTATTTCTGTCAATGTAGAATAGGCAGCGTATTCAAAAGACTCCATTTTTCTTCCTTTGAATGCGTAAAAATGACTTGTATCAAAAATATGTCACTAAATGACAACCTGGGTCTCTGTGCAAAATTATCATCACAGCCGTCCTCTCGATCATCGTGCAGTACTTTTGTCAGATGCCAGGTTCACTGATTTGTCTAACAAATTCTTTCGACGAATATGAAGAGTTCCTCGTAAAATTTTATGCTACATTAAAAATAACGTATTTTAAACTTTACGCAGGAAGGTATAGCAACCTTTTACGCCGAACAGCCTTGAATCTCTGCTTTACGCGGACAGCTCTGAAGCTCTATTTTATGCCAACAGTCTTGAAGCTCTGTTTTACGCGTACAGATCTGAAGCCATATTTTATGCCACACAGCCTTGAAACTTTGTTTTATGCAGACAGCTCTGAAGCCATATTTTATGCCACACAACTTTGAAGCTCTATTTTACGCGGACAACTTGTATGTTGGGGGTTTTGACTGTAAAATACGCGGACAATTCTCAGCATTTTTCATTCTTCTATAACCACAGAGATCCAAATTCAGTTTTTCTTGTTGGTATGCGAAGACCACCTAACCTAGTTTATTTTTTGTCAAATAAAATAATGTATTATTTGTTGTATGTTGAATTAAATCAAGTTAAAAATCCCAAAAACCTATTTTTGGCAATTTCTAAAATTTGCGATACAGAGCGTGCCCCGCCAAACGGGACTGCTCCGTCGTATACCAGGTGTACCAAAAGGTGCGCACGATATACCCAAACATGTGTGATTTCATAGAAACTGATTTGGACGCGTGTGCGCGTCAAAATCAGCCCATATTCGTGGAAATTCTCCGTGTCGCAACTTTTATTAAAGCCCTGCGCATTTAGTGTACGCTGGTCAGATTGTGATAAAACTTGCGCCACTGGACTCGTGGTATCGCGCTGGTCCTGTGACCCAAGTTTCACGTAATTCTGAGATAGTTGACAAAGTCGCTAATTGGCGGGCCCTATAGTTGACTTTTTGGGCAAAATTGTGTTTGGCTCACCGGAATCCACATTTGGACATACCGTTGAGTTCGTACTGACATTTAGAGTTTGTTTGACCTATAATTTATCCCATTTAGAGACCATTACCCGGGGCACACTTTTTGGTGCAAAGTGGCCCACATGTGGAGCCCGTTTTGACCAAAAATTACCGTTTTGTCCCTGTATCCAAATTGGACGAAAGGGTAGTATTTTCTAGCTATTTTGCTTATTCTGGGAATGTTAGTGATGTTTATTTCAGCATCCGGAGACGTTCATTTTGAGGGTGTAGTTTGTGACTCTTGGTGTTTGACATCTTGACGTTACATTTTGCAGTTCTTCTGCCAGGCAAGTATACCTTGCCATTGTACTGTTATTCATATTCCATATGTTGTATACATCCTTATTTTCTGTCATTAGTTCATATATTTTAACTGCTATATAAAATGCGTGCCCAAGGAAACTTGGGTGCAACGACGGTGTCGTCGTTATTATTTTTATTATATATATGCATTGACCTTGTTTATGAGACTGCCCTATTATCATGAAGCATCATTAGGTTCATTGGCCGTGACACAGCTGTTACACGAGTGTGAGTCTCATATAGATCATGGACTACGTGACAGGTCTGGCCTCCTGTACGTATGGGCCGTACGTTTGGGATAACTGCTGATAGAAACTTTGTATGCTAGAAGACTTAGCAGTTATTAGTAGTCTATGGACATAGCGTATTGTAGTACGATGGTCCAATCCTTGTCCTTGTTTGGTTGCAGGATTGGGCTATTGAACTAAAAATAGGCTATGAACCAAATCATGTCATGGATATGACATCCTTAGAGCATGGGGTAGGAAGAACAACAAGTAAGGCATTTGGGCTCCTTTGCACTTTTTCCTTCTGTAATTCGGAAGCTCCGCTGGAGATACGAGCGGTGATGACCCTTATATATTATATATTATCAGGCTGCCTCTGCCGTTCAAAAGATGACATGCTTTGTAGGCCCCTGATTCTCCGAGAGAGTCACACCAATCCCATTTTTAACCAGATAGCCCACTTGGTGGAAAGTTATTCTCAAACTGCATTCACATAGATGGTTAGGTGACCCGATTGGATATTATTTCAGTACTTTATTGGCATGCTTCTATGTATTTTATTATGTTCCTCTGAGGACCTAGCCCTTCCAGGTGTAGCTATTCTTGAGTATTCGCAGGAGCGCATATTCGGATGGTTACATATGTTTCGAGGAGGTCTTCTCTTCGAGCCCGTGGTTGTTAGTTGATATTATTATATTGTGTTTGTTGTGTTGTACTTATATATTCTAGTTCGACAGTGGATTTGTTTCCATCCGACTATCATCTTAGATACTTTATATTGAGATCTAGTTTCATAGATATTGGTTATTTATTTATATATGATTTTGTGGATAAGATTTAGATTGTACCCTGTGACTTATGATAGATTTATACCACTTGTGGATTGATATTCATAATACAGCGTACGTATGCGTTATAGTTTCCATATATTGGAGTGCCATATCCATGCGGCTAGCAAGCTTATGTGTCATAGTCGTACGTATTTTGGGACTGGGGCATGACAGAACATATAGAGTATTGAAGTCTAATTACCAATTATACATTAGGTCACATGAATCAAGAAAATATTCAATCAAAATAAGCAAGGCCACATGGTCTCTAGGCCGCATGGGAGGTCAGGGCCGTATGACAAATCCTGGCCATATATAAAGTTAGGCCGCATGAAAAGTCCTGGTCGCAAGGAGCACTTGGCCTCATTGAGTCAGGTCGTATGCTCAGGGTTAAATTATACTCATTGGAATTAGTGTTGAAGTGATGGGAAATAAATGAAGTGTCAGTGATATGACATAAAAGGATAGATATGACAAGCCATAAAGTGTGTCATGATGAAAAGATAAAACCAAAGAAATAAGTGCCAACAGTTTAGAGCCATGAGTCCAAAAAAATGGTGGTCGCATGTTCTCCAGGCCGCATATGCCTGCTTGTCGCATTTGGGTCGGTTTCACATGGAGTTTGATGCCGCATGGAGGTCTCTTGGACTTAGCGAATTTCTCATTCGTTCAGAGAGTAAAAACACAAGGAGTTCAAGGATAAGCTCCAGAACACCTGTGTGATGGCAGTCATGCGTCCAACAAGATGGATGCATGCTGGTCAGTATGCGGCAAAAGCTCAGGCCGTATAGCCCTCTCAGGCCACATAGCATTCTCGACCGCATAACTCGCTAGCCATATAAAGACTTTTTCTTCTCCAAATAGCAGGTTCGGCCATGGCGAAAGCTCCAAAAAACTGAAATCTTGTTTTATCCATAAAAATCCTTATTTTAAGTCCAAATCGAGTGAACCAAAAGCCAAAATGCTTGAAATTGAAAGCTCTATCATGTAGCAAAAAATAGTTTTTTCTAAAATACATGTTTAATAGAACAAACCAAGAGAAACTCATGAAACCCCCTAAGTTAGAAATGTATATATACTCAAAACTATCCATCAAAACAGAAATCTCAAAGTTCTAAAAGTGCTAAGAAACACATAACAAACAAAATGGAACCATAATATGGAGGGTTTTTCCATTTATAATGCAAGGTGTGCTTGCCTATAGAAAAGGGAGAGAACATAAGAGAGAGAAAGGAAAATGTTGGGTTATATATGGTAGGGTTCAGTGTTGAACCAAGGGTTCTCATGAGTTGAACCAACCTACAAAATGAACCATGAACTAGGTTAAACCAAAGAATGTGTCCAGTCTCCATGCACATGCAACCATACTAAAAATAAAATATATTCTAAATACATATATCAAAAATAGGAAGTGATACTGTATCCAATCTATGCTTGTGCAATGGATCTTGCACACTTTTGATGCTTCGGTGAAGAAGATGATACCCTACTTTGATGAGGCAAAACTATTGTGGGATTCGCTCAAGGACCGATTTAGCGTGGGAAATGGAACTAGAATTCAATAGATTAAATATTCGTTGGCAGAGTATTGCCAAATAAAATCCATGTTCGTGGTTGACTACTTCGGCCAATTATAGACTCTTTGGGATGAGTTAGGAACTTATGAACCTATTTCGATGTGCAGTTGCAGCAAATGTATGTGTGATATCCTGAAGAAGCTGCAGAAATGGGTTGATGGGGAGCGCTTTCATCAGTTTCTTTATGGGATCAATCGGGAACTCTATGGCAACGTCAGCTCGACTTTATTGGCACACGATCCGTTCCCTACTTTGGCACGTGCTTATCAATGCATGCTACATGAGGAACGATTACATATGTCCACACAAGTCTCCTCTGAATAGGACGAGGTTATGGCGCTTGCGGTTAAAAATCCATCTGTTAACCGTGGGCCATCTTGTTTGGATGCTCGAGATAAATCAGAGTTGCTTTCTAATTTTTACAAATGCAACGGACATGAAGAAGCCACTTGCTTCGAGAAATATGGCTTTTCGGATTGGTGGAGGGATAGACCGCATGGCGGAGGATGAGGGGCTGGCCATGAATGTGGTGGCGGACACACGACTGGTGGTAGACGTGGACGGGGTATGGAGGTACGTATGGCAGTGGCAGGATATTGTACGACGGTTGCAGCACAAACACGTATGGCAGGTGATGGTGTAGGCGATATTTTGGGAACAAATCTAGACCAATGGCCATAACTTAGGATAACATTATCTATCAAGAAAAGAAGCCAAGCTATGCCATCATTATTTTCAGACTCTGAAGAAGCCTGCACCTGCTATAGTCGATCTAGAGTCTGTAATGAGTCTTAGGACTAATTATAAATACAAAAAATAGATAGTAAAATCAAAAGCTATGGTAGAAAATAATCCAGGATCATTTTTGGCTAAAAATTGGTATACCGACGGTATACTGGAGTCTATCGACGGTATATCAATTTTATATAAATATTGCTCTCTATTGTTTGGACCGACATACCGACAGTATATTATTCTATACCGATGGTATACCGGTTCATCACAGTTGGCAATCCAACGGTCGAATTCTGTGCATTAAATGATCCCAACGGTCATATTTATAGCCGTTGCTACTGTGGGCCGGTATACCAACGATATACTGTAGTATATCGGCGGTATACCGTTCGTAGGCTGAAAAGTGCATTTTTGCTCTTTCTTTGTGCTGTCCTATATAAAGCCTTGAACCCCTTCTTTCAAGGTTGATCCCTTTGAGCCTAAATTTTTTTATCTACTAAAGGCCATCCACAAACACTCCACCAAAGCTTTCATATGCCTATCCACAAATTGTGTTAGAGTGTTCTTGATTTGTAAAAGTTAGATATTTATATTTGTTGTAAGAAGATCAAAACTATCTTGTAAGAGGTTGATGTGTACAAGCCTTTGGATCAAAGCTTGTATGAAGTTAGAGAGCCTTCAGATCAAAGCTCTTGTGTAAGAATTCAACGGGGCTTCAGATCAAAGCTCGTAGTGTAACTATTTTCCTTATAATGGATTCAAGTTGGATAAGAGTTTCTGGGACTGGAGTGCCTCGAGGAGGGATGTCAATATTCTTATTATTTTACTTCTTGCACACTTAATTTTTAAATTATCTATTATTGATCATTTATGCTTGATTTATTAGCTTGACCCTTTTCACCCCCACTAGGATTCCTACAGAGTCTATACAGTATTTACTTTATGGCATATATTTTTTATATCTTGTTACGTCTCTCTAAGGACCTGGTTCCTTTCCAGATTCGGACGAGCACATGTACCCGACCATATACGGAGCAGGATTGGAGACGAGATTCGTGGCTGAGGACTTTGAGGTGCTTCCAGAGGAGTTTCCGTGATTTTGGGTACATTATTTTTGGTCTAGAGTATTTTTATTTAGCTAGTTAATGCTCTAGTCTAGTTATCTTACTACTTTTCGTACTTTTATTCCATCATTGTATTTCAGTGGGTTTGTTCCCATCAGACTATTTCAGTTGTATTATGGATATTCAGATTCTTTATATTTCAATTATCAACACTTACTTCAGTCTTTATTACCTTTGTTTCTGTGGATAAGATCAGTTGTTTACTAGTTGCTTGTTAGCATAGCATATTAGACTTGATAGTATCTTAGGACAGCGTAGTACGCTTCATTGGGTCCATTAAATTAGAAAATCCTTCGGAGTCGTACTATCTAGCCATTGCCACGTGGCCTGGTTTCGTGTATTTTGGGACTGGGGTGTGACACAAATCCACTACCAAACCAGAATAAGAACAAAGTTCAACTACTGAGATAAATAAACAAAAGATAGAGTGGCAACCTAATAAGTCCATCCACTATGAATCAAATAAACTCGATGGGATAAGCTCCTTAAAAGGGAATGAAGTAGCAAGTCCTGGTCCATACTCTTGCGAATAGTCCTAATCGTCTTACACCTGGGGAAATATCCAAATCCAGGTCCTTAGAGGGACATAACAAGATACAATAAAAGCATAACATGAATAAAACTGTAATAAACATCAAACAAAGTTCCTAACCATTCTAAGTGGAATGCACTTTTGAGAACAACTTTTCAACGCATGAGAAGTCTGGCTAAAATTGGTATGGGCATAGTTCTATCGGAGATCCAGGAGCCATGGGCATAACGTCTTTTGATTGTCAGAGGCCATCGGTAAAAATAGGGTCATCACATCTCGCGTCTCCAGCGGAGCTTACGGGTAAATAAGGAAATATGCAAAGTAGTTCATACGCCTACTCATTGTCCTCCCCACCCTATGCTCCTATCCATGTCATATCCACAACACAATATCTCTAAATAACTGCCATGTCTTCTAGTATATCTCGATTAGTAGTTATTTCTATCATACGTCCCATACATACTAATGATCAGTCAATACGCAAGTCCGTGATCTACATGAGACTCACACTCGTGAAACACATGTGTCATAGCCAAATGAAACATAAAGATGACTCAAAATCATGGGGTGGTCTCTTAAGTCTAGGTCGACATGCATAGTAAAAATAAAAGATAATAAATGACACATCTCGTCGTCGCATCCAAGTCTTCTTGGACGTGCATTTTAATAATATAAATAAATAAGAACATGAATAACAGAAATGAAGTATGCTAAAGTGAATATAAATAAGCAGTAATTGTGGCAAGGTATACTTGCCTGCTGGTTATTTGGTACAGAAATGACGCAAGACAACAAGTACAACTAACCAAAAAATATGAAAGTTGAACAAACGCTCTGGATATTGAAATAGATATCACCAATATTTTAAAAATGAGTAAAATAGCTAGAATTGACTACCCATAAGTCCAATTTGGACACAGGGGCAAAAATGATAATTTTGGGTCAAGACAGTGTCCAAATATGACCCACTTTGCACCAAAAATATGTCAGAGATAAAGTTCTCCAAATTCAGCAAACTTCGTGTCTACGAGTCTAGAACGACGATAGGAACCCAATGGAATATTCAGAATTGAATTCTGGTGAGCCGATCACCAAATTGCCCGTTAAGTTGGACCGTAGGGCCCGCGAAATGGTATTCCGCTCAATATTTTTAGAATCGAACCAAACTTGTGTCACAAGACCAACTTAATACTGCAAATCTGATGTTAAGTTTCGTTATGAAATAACACACTCACACAAAGTAATTGCACAAATTGTGAAAAGGCTAATACAGAGTTTTTTCGACGAATACAGGTCAAATTCGTCGTGCACACACGACCAATTTAAATTTAACGAAAGCCCACACGTCTGTATTTATTGTACGCGCCTTTCGGTGCAATGTACGCTGTATTGGAGAATTTTTAAGTTTAAAAACATATTTTTCTTTGTTTTGGAACTAGATTTATTATATATATAATACAAAATAAATTATTCTATTTGAAGAAAAACAATCTTGGCTATGTTGTCTACAAAATTGTTCAAGTAGATTTTTAAAATAATATTATTATGAAAGAATTCAGAGCACGGATATGGATGTTTGGATCAATTTTTAACTGTTTTAAAGTCAAGTTTTTTGTCAACTTTGGATCATTTTTTGGTCAATCCAGACTGTTAGAAATTAATCTACTTGATGGGGGATGAAGAGGGTTAGGTTATGATCGTACCTGCGAAGACGGTTCGTAAACCATCGAGCGAGGTATGAGAGAAGGTGTCGTGAACTTGGTCCGACACCTCACGATCGTTGCTGCTGCTGGGGCGCACGACTGCGCGCGGGCTGCTTCCGGCGCTCGACAAGGTAAGGGTTGTCACACCCCAGTCCCAAAATACATAGGACTAGGAATATGTAAGCCTGCCAGCCGTATGTATATGGCAACTCCAATATATGGAAACCATAACACATACGTACGCTGTATTATGAATAACAATTCACAAGTGGTATATAATGTCACAAGTCACAGGCAATACTAATCTCATCCACAAAACCAAATATGGAAATAAATAACCAAATATGACAATGAACTAAGTATGAAATAGTCAAAAAAAACTAATAGTTGGGTGGAGACAAATCCACTACCAAATTAATATGAAAGAAAATATAGTAAGTACATTATTTGATGACCGGAGAGGCTCGAAGGGAATACCTCCTCGAAAGAGAAAGAATTAGCAGGTCCTGGTTTGTGCTTCTACAAATAGTCGTAATCGTCTACACCTAAACTGTACCAGGTTCTCAGATGAAAGTAACAAGATACATAGAAGAATGCCAAGTATATTAAAAAATTGCTTCTAAAATAGACAGGTGCATGTAGGTAAATAACTAAGTCATAACCTATACTGTAATCATATACGTAAAAGAATAACTTACTACACATGAACTACAGAATACGATAAGATATAAATACCATAGCTCGCAAGTAAACCACGGCTAAGAGAATACTCACCTGACCTTAAAAGCCTCAAGGTGATCAAATAACCCGACCTTAGAGGTCACAGGGTCACAAAATAGATAACCCGGCCTTAGAGGCCACAAGGTCGCGGAACAGATAACCCGACCTTAGAGGCCACATGATTATGAATAATGAAATAGAAGGAGAAAATTATCCATGTGTTTATAATCATTCTGGTGCATCTAACACTCATGTGGGTTTGTACAATCTATTGCTATCCAAATTAATATACGGTCTATGACAAGTGTTTCTAATAAAAATAATAATTTCTAAGGCATGTGAATCTATGGAACTAAATATAAATCATATAATAATTAAATCAAATTAAACTTGCTATATAAAATTTAAAACTTGGCAAGGTATACTTGCCTGCTCCAAAAAAGGATGAAGTCGTAACTCAAGACGTCATCCGATCTATCCGTCACATAAATTAAACAATTTAGATCGACAAAAGTGGTTGGATAGGTTTTATAGTCTAATCTATTTTAATTCTGAATAAAATAACCTAAAATACTAATTTAATTTAATTATATTCTAATTTAAGACTAATTCTATATTTTGGTTTAAAGAAAATTAATTTTACGAATTCAGGATCTATGGCACGCAAATTGAGCCGTTCTGTTGATTAAAAAGTCAACCAACACAAAACCCAGATTTGTGTGTGAAGTTCTATAGATTTTAGCGCAACATAATGCTGGAATCGACGGTTTAACTAAATCTCAAACTAGTAAGAAATTATCGCCCATATGACGCACATATGACAATTTTTGGTGGTTTTCTAGTTACTTCTAGGTTGTAAGAATTTTTTAGAATAGTAAACTAGCATATTTAATTTTGAGAAAATATATGTTATATTTTGACATATCAGATTTCTAAAACTTCAAACAGATCGCGATTCCAAGTTCGGGATCTCCCGAAATCTAGAAAACATCAAAACGTGTATGATTTTGGACAACAGGCACTCCACGCAATTTCCAAAAATTTTGGTTCAAAATTTATGAAAATAAATTAGGTATTCAGAAACTATACCTCGAGACGGTTTCAACATAAAAAATGGTGATACATTTGGATTCCGGAGCTAGGAGATATGACTTCTAGAAGATCGAGAAACCCTAGATGAGAACCTCCACAAACCTCTCTCTCTCTCTCTCTCTCTCTCTCTCTCTCTCTCTCTCTCTATATATATATATATATATATATATATATATATATATATATATATATATATATATATATATATATATATCCTCTTAATTTAGCAGGAGTAAAAATCCTAGAATTAACCACACCCACATATATATAGATGAGAGAGATGGGCTGAAGTCAGGGGCCCACTATTGTGCCATCGTGGCTGACAAGGGGGTCCAGTTTGGGCTGACTAGATATTTAATTAGGAAAAATAATTTTTAAATTACCAGAAATCATTTTTTAAATCATTTTTAACCTCATAACTCCAAATAAATGTGTAAAAATATTAGAAAATTCCAAAAAAATTCTAGAAAATGTAAACTACCATTATAGACCCTAAAAAAAAATAATTGGATCCATTTTATGGTCTTAGGCTTCTATAGTAAACTCCAAAAGTCCTTGAAACTTAGTTATTAGCCTATTTTAAAACCAAATAAATTCTAAAATATTCCAAATAAATTATAGAAAATATATTTAAGTATTTTAACCCTAAAATAATTGTTTGGTAAAAAAATATGCAACTATGATCTCACAATAAATTATGGAAACCCTAAAAAATTATGTTTCCTAAGTTTTAATTACCAAAAAATTCTAGAAATATCCAAAAAATTCTAAAATAGCCTAAAAATGATTCTAAATTATTATTTATATAAATAATTAAATCAATGAAGTTATTTTTTAATTAACTAATAAAATAACCAAAAGAAATCTAATATTTTAGTAAAAATACTAAAATAAAAAATAAAAAATTAGAGAGTTTACAAGGGAAGAGCCTAAGGTTAGGGTTTGGGGTTTGTTCTATATATATAGGGAGAACGAGAGGGGGAGGTCGCGGCCTGGGTAGATTAATTTTTGTTTTTGTTTTTGTTTTTGTTTTTGTTTGTTTTCTTTTGCTTTATTTCTTTTCATTTTCATTTTCATTTTTTTATTTCTTTTTCTTATATTTCCATTTTAATTTCTTTTATTAAATAATTAATTTTATAAATATTTTTATAGTAATGCTTTCTCATATATATATATATATATATATATATATATATATATATATATATATATATATATATATATATATATATATATATATATATGTATATATATATATAAAATTATCCTTACTATTATTATTATTATTGTCATTATTATTATTATTTAGTATTTTATTTCCATTAATTTATTAAGTGAATATCTAATATAATTTATTATTAGCAAAACACATACATATACATATTTGGAATTATAGATTTATGTACATATATTTAATTTACTATTAGATGATTTAATCTGACAACATATACACTAGGTGTATGTATACTATTTCATATAAATTTTTATATGGGATATAATTTACTGAATTAAATTGACACTTAGAAAATTAGGGTGTTTACATTCTACCAACTTAAAAAAAATGTGTCCTCAAAATTAAAACTAACCCATATTTATAAAAATTTACTGTAGCCATTAACACTTCATTATTAATTAACAGTTCTTCCTAAATAGTTAGTGTCACAACCCGCACCCGATATAGGGGCACAAGTGGATGGGTACGTCCAGCCTACGCCGCAGAATCCACGGTAGAACGCTGTCACGCCCCGATCTCCCGCAGGCAATCGGCCGTTCCCGCTAGGCGGGAATCACCCTCGCCAGCGCTCCCGCGGAACGATCGCTTAACCCATCCGGGCGTGATACCGCACGAGCGTGATCCACGCCCGTGCAAGGCCATGGTTCATTGGCTGGCGGCAAGAGTTCTAAGCCACAGAGTCGCACAGATTGTCCGAGTGCAGCGGAGTTTAGGAACGCATAGCGATCGGTAACAGGTTCACTGAGTCGACAATATAGCGGAAGCATCGAAACAAGTAAAGTAATCTCTTTATTGATATGAAAAATGTATTACAGGCGGCGTATAGCCGAGATTATAAGTCGCTCAAGCCTCTCTCTCTGAAACAGTAAAAGCGTGCCAAGTGGCTACAACTGTGGAATGAATGTACAAGCGATGGTCAGGCGATGTTCACAACTTATGTCTTGTATATGTGCTTCAGTTCCGGACGCACCGTTGCAAGGCTTCAGAGGGAACTCCTGGCCTTAGCACGCACGAAGGAGGCGTCCGTACCGCACGAGGTTCTCCCGCACCCTGCATACAAACTGGTGGATTATCAGTACATTGAATGCACTGGTGGGGAAGCTACTCGCCCGCTCGACAAATCCAAACACGTAATACAGGTTCCGTGCACAACTATTAAGTTGTCTTTCTAGTTGCCTTAGGATCAGTTTCATGCAAACATTGAATAGCTTATCGTGTCGGGCAGTACGCCGTGCGATGTTTGAGGAAACACGGCGAGACTTACCAACTTACCATTTCTCCTTCCCTGTCCAAGGCAAACATGATTAATTCAAGCAGGGGCATGTATAGACATTCAGGAGGCAAGCATATGCAAACAGGAGGGTCATTTTAACATGATCGTTCAGGTGTTTAGTTGTTCTTGATGCGATGCAGTGACTCGCACGCGGATAGCCGCTAAGCGAGGATGACTTATCTATATGAACACGGTCGCTGGCAAAGCCATTATGGACACTAGTCTTAAACGAAGATGGTTTGCAGCCAATGTACAGTGGTGCCACAAGCCATCTCGTCCAGTACAGTAGACTATACAGTAAGTTCAGCCATGGAGCGGATGGTATGCAGCGAAAGAACGGTGGGCGCTGCATACTATCTCGTCCAGTACAGTTGGCTGAAACAGTAGAGTTTCATCCGGATCGGAGCGGCCCCAGTGCCCCGGAGACCGTCCGTGGAACTATGCCTCATTTCCGAGTTGTCCACGACATGCAGGTCAGGGTCAGGGTCAGTTTCCCCTCCACTAGATACTCGAGTACTGTAGAACAGGAGTACAGTGGTACAGTGGTACAGTAGAACAGTAGTACAGTGGTACAGTATTACAGGAGATGTTTGAATCATGATTTTGTATAGTGATTACTTGTCTTGATGCATTCCCCTGGTTCGGGGATGCCTTGGGTGACCTAGCGGTCCCGGATACTTGCAGGAACATTCAGGCACGGAACGACTACGTAGTAGTCTTCCGGGGTTTGGATGAAAACACGGTAACATTACAAGCAGACAAGCATGCGTTTCTAGGAACATAAGCAGGCACGTTGCTCGGGCCCGAAGGTAGTCCGAGAGATGAAACCGTTAAGGGACTTAGCATGCGAGGGTCTGAATATAAGCAGTATTTCCTTTTCCATGTTCTAGCAAGCAATACAAGTTGAGATTATTCCCTTAGCTAGGTGCGTTAGATTTATTAGCATGCAGGGGGTGATTCACCTAGCGACTAGCATAAATATTTCAGATTTTATATGTGCTGGCTAAGCAAAGACAAGTTCACCGTAGCCACCCACCTTAGCGATGATTCGCCTCGGTAGAGCGATACGTCTGAGCGAGCCTCTGAAAGTCCAAGCCGAATCCTGTAGGGACAAGTCTGGATATCTTTGCCTCTTGATCGAGGCAAGGCGGGTTGGGACAGCTGCACGATTGCCGTTTGAGACGGCAGTCCGCTTGAGCGGAACAGGGTGTTACAAACGCTGTCTAGGAAAATACACTATCTAATCAATCTCACACGAATATCCAACTCCATAAGGAGACACAGATATCACAATATAATATGGAATACTCAATCACATAACTAAAGCACGATAAGATATCGAAAAAAATATGAAATACAACACAAGTCTAAACAATAAAAAATAGTCTAACCTGTAACAATAACATCCAAATCTCCAAGTATGCTGGAAACAAGTCCTCTAAGGCGTAGTCTGGAAAAATATTTTCAGTCAGGATAGAATAAAGTACAAGCACTAACAGCAGTTCCATGTATATTGACAAAAATTATAATACAGTGTAAAGAAATATAAGATGGATATGAATACTGGCAATAAAAAATACTAGAAATAGAAATACTGGAGCATATGTCATCAATGGTACAACTAGCAATGAACAAAAATACATGTGCATGCTAGAACAATAAACTGGAAAATAAGTGAATGATAGAACAATAACTAGAGCATAAGAAAATACTAGATCAATAAACTAGAGATACATGTATAGATTATCTAGCTAAGTGTGTGAAATATCAGCATATCATGTGATCGTCTTAGGATTGATTTGGCTTGTTACATATGATTAGCTATGATTCATGTAAGGTCAGGCTAACCATCCGGATAGATATGATACGAGCAATAGTCAGGCTAATCACATATAACAGGCTATGAGGCTTGTAATGGTTAGGCTGCACTAACGTGAGGTGTGGGTGAGCTATGATTCATGTAGATTGGGTATGATCACATAATCTACTAATATTTCCCCGTTCCCAGCTAGCACGATGGATTCCAATCATGTCTCCTCATGAAAGGTCTCGATGATGCCAACTCGTGTATACATAGTGTCAGAATCATATACGCTATACAACTAAAATTATAGAGATAATCAAAATAATAAAAACTGTCAGAGAATATACTCGCCTGTGATTTTGCTGCTGGCAATACCAATATTTGGTTTCCAAAGTCTTGTCTGAATAATCCAACAGTCCTATAGACATCATGTAATAGTAATGCATAATCAGTCGATACATTAACATACACACAATCATAAAATATACTAACATACACACAATCATAAATACTCTGAACTCAGGAGCTACGCTAGGTATGTCACTAGTCAACTAGCAGGGTCAAATGTGCGTCTAACTGCACGGGTGTCAGGTCCTTGATTACTGTACATAATCAGACCGTCAAACACTAACATATGTCTCGCTAGTACGTCAGTGTACACAAGGCAGACACTCACAATCACTCAGGGTTACATGGTCAAGTAAATACGGGATATCCACAGTTAAACTAGGGTCCTACAGTATATATATACATATATAGTCATAACTAGCATTAGCATTTAATTACTTATATATGTACATCCATATATATATATATATATATATATATATATATATATATCAATTAATATTATATGTATACACACACACACGTACGAGCACACTAGTCATTGGGTTCACCGACACATGGTCTTATGATCAACCAACTAAACCTGTCATGACACGATATGCTAAAACCCTATACTATTCACACATGCAGATATGCACAACTATGAAAGAAGAGGGGACAAGTTCGAACCTCAGGGTACACGCATGGGGTCGACGATGACGACGATGATGATAGTGATGATGATGATGATGATGATGATGAAGGTGATGATAATGATGATGATGGTGATGATGATGATGATGATGATGATGAAGGTGTTGATAATGGTGATGATGATGATGATGATGAAAGGAAGAAGGCAGGGTCGAGGCTTGCTGCCGGAGTCAAATCTCAGGCAGGTGGGACAAGGGGTGAGGAGAGTCAGAGTTAATGGAAGAGGACTAAGAGGAGAAGTGGGGAGAGGTCCGTCGGTTCAGTGCTCAGCTCAGGGTTGTTGGCCAGGAAAGGGTATTCACAACGGAGGACCCGACGAGGCTAGGCTTGACTGCGGGGAATGGTGTTACTCTATCGAGGAGGAGGAGAGAGCAGGGAGGAGAGGTGGTGATAGGATCAGGCATCTACGGGAGGAGGGATGGCCGCGGGTGTCACGACGGGAGTATCTTGGGGAAGGAGGCTGGTTGCAGCGGGGGATAACGAGAAGGAGGTCGGTTCTGTCGAGGGGAGGCTCAGGCGGAGTCATGTTCGGCAGAGGAGGCAATTCAGGCGAGGATGGTAGCGTGTCAAGCTCCGGGGACGTCGGGGTGGCTGTGTCGAGGCAGTCGGGTCTGTGTCATTGAGGGAGAGGTTGACAGGGGGTCCAGGACTGTTGTCGGAGGTGATGACGGAGAATGGGGAGGTGGTGCTGGCGGGGCTGAGGCCGTGGTAGTTGAGAGGTCCGGATGCTCGGGAGGTCGAGAGAAGAAGACGATGGTGGCTGTGGTCGGTTGTGGTGTGAAGTCGGGTTCGTGGCCATCCGACGGAGGAGAAGGTCGGGATATTCACCGGAGATAGGAGGCTGCTGCTGTCAATGGCGGGGGTCGGGATAGCCGGGGCTCTGGCTACGAAGAATGGCCGGAGAAGGGGCAGGAGATAGAAGTGAAGAGTTGGGTTAGGGTTTTGTGGTTTTAGTTTGATGAGGGATGGTGAAGATAATATAAATTATAATGGAGATAGAAGAGTTGCATGAGGGAGGAGAGGGTATTGACTACCTAGGGATTAGGGCCGGCCATGTGCCTCATTGGGATGGGGTTGGCATTGGGAAAAGGGTTAGAATGAGATATATATAAAGAAATGTGTGGGGTGAGGATGTTGCTCCATTTTAAATGGATGGCCTAGATTAAACATGAAGGGGAGTGCACAAACCAAAGGGAAGAGAGGGAGAGAGTGGACCGGTCAATGAGGGAGGGGGTGATTTCTTCATTGGTCTTGACCAATAGGATGGTGACACATTATTGCATTTTTACTTAAAAGTCCCCAACAATTGGAAAATTGCACAGAAAGTAGGTTTTTGGATTGGATGGGGAGAAAATACCATATTTGGTGTGATGTAGTGGCTATAAAGGGTGTGTGGTGTTTAGTATGAGTCTTGAGGGTGTGAATGGGGGTTTGGTTTGGTGTTGGGTGTAGTTTTTGGTCAAGTTGGGTCCTTACATCAATTTAATTAAAATTGATGTAAATGGTGTTCTAAAATTAATTGGAAGTACATGGGATTAAAATTGGGTGGGATACAAGTGTCATAAACATAAAAGACTCAAAATAGAATATTATCATAATTTGGGTTGCACAAAATGGATCGAGATTGTGTCTCCAATTATAATTGGAACGCACAAAGATACAAAGTCAAATTTATTTAGAATTAAAAATAAACGCCCACGATAAATATTGTGTGACTAAAATAAAGCATAAGAAAGCATATTTATGAGTTACACAAAGGTCAGAATGGAAGACGGGCATGTCTAGGACTAGGGTATAGAATTTGTTGGAAGACAAAAGTTAGAGTAGCGCTCCAAATATCGAAGCAACGGTAAGGTACAATAATTAAATAAAATCACAATGATAAATCATAACCCTAAATTATTAATCCCAAAATAATACAAATTAAATCCATAACCCTACATTTGGTCAGAGGTTCATCTAGTGGGCTTCTAGGTTTAGTCTACTAACTCATGCATTAAAGAACACTATACATATAATATATATATACATATATCATGCAATTATTTAAAATAAATATACACAATACTTAAAATAAATAAAAAGATAAAAATACCCCTATTTAAGGATGTGGTAGTGACAAGTCTACCCTCCTTAGAAAAATTTTGTCCTCGAAATTTAAGATTCTCATTAGTTGTATTTATTTATTTATTTATTTTATTTTTTCATCAAAATTTAAATTTATCAAACCATATAATCATGAAGTAAGTCCATATTGTTATTTCAAAATTTTTTCAAAATTCTATAATATTATATTCCTAAAAATCTTCAAATATAAAATCAAATTACATTATTATCACAATCTCCTCTAAAATTTTAAGTTAATAACTAAATACTCTAAAAATTAATATCCAATCCTCTAATTAAAATCCAATTAATGTATATTTATAAAATTTAAAAATCTCATCCAAAAAATTTGAAACTAATCCATTAATCATCTTACTCCTCTAATTTAAATCCAATCGTTGCAAATTTATAAAATTTAAATCCTCATCCCATAAATTTGAATTCAAACACTAATCCATTAGTGAACTTATTCCTTGATTTCTTCTTCTACACAATACTCAAACAATGTACTACTTATGAAATCTTCAAATACAACATTCGAAATGAATCTATATCTTGCAGTCAAATAAATATAATGATAATCTCCTTAATTTTCTCAAAATTTAATGACAAATTCAATCATATCTTAATCTTCATAAAAAATAATAATTTTAACAAATTGCCAGTTCTGCCATATTAAGTTCTCAACTCTTTATTTAAATTAATATTTATTCTCAAAATTTAAGGCACCTTGTCTCTCTTTGTCAAGTCGTAACCTCTTCATTAATCTTTGCTACGATCAAATCCCCAAAAATTAAGGTCTAAGAAAATTCTACCTACAGTCATTCAACATGCAATCTAAAGAAAATATACATGGTTATGGTCACTTTTGTTATGGTATTGCAGTCTCTGTCGTGGTGTAATACTAACTACATTCTAGCAAGAAAATTATTGGTACAAGCTACGGTACTAAGAAATCAATCAATCAATCAAATAGACATAAAAGGAACAGAAGAAAAGAACAAAACAGAACTTTCTAACACAACCATATGTCAAATGATGCATCCAAAGTTTGATACCTCTATCCTTTTAGATATAACTTTTTCTACTACTAGCACACCCACTGCTTACTCTCCTCCCTACTATAATTGTTTATACTAGTTGTTCTTATCACTCAAGTGCACGCCAAGTATAACACAACACACTAAGTATTACTCTCTCTTATACAACTCTAAATGGACACCCAAATCAGTTTGTAGTGCCATCTCAGGCATGCTCAAGCCAACAGATCCTTATACATGCACATCATCTACTCATATACTAATACACATTTCTTATCCACCATAAAATTTTATCCTCAAAATAAAACCTCAAATTTTAACTTCTCGAACAATTTAAAATAAAATGTATATACTTTCCTCAAAAGTCAAATATTCAAATATTGAAATAAAATTTTTTAATCACTTCAAAAAATCTTTATAGCTTTGACTATGTTTATTGAATTGAATAATCCTCAAAAATTTTAATAACATAAAAATCTCGACTCCTAAAAAATTCGTAAAAATTGAAATTTATTTTCGATCTTCAAATTATAATTTAAATTCACATATATCTAAGTATACATATAAATACTCACAGTCTCTAACACAAAAGATACACACAAATACACCAATTGTCTACAACCCTCAACTGTGTACTAAAATTTGTACTGTCCAGATTATTTGCACTATTACTCCCAATAATATTTTATCCATATTAATTGATACACCAATCTAATATTATCACATGAGGTACTTACTGTTACTAGCACATTGCTCAACTAATCCTTGACATAGAAATACTAGCACTATTGGTATAGTAACACTAGTTTTCTCACTACACAACATATGCCCTTAATATTCTAGGATACTAGCTTTATCATTAGATCGCCTCATCACACTCTCTAGAACTCATGATCACTTGGACTTTTTATAATACACATGTTTTACTTTACTCTCAAAGGTAGGCATATGGTTCCATATCTCGATTGATGTATACGTATCTTCCCTTAACCTTTTACAGACTGGTACACTAATCAGTGATACACTTCACACCTTCCATGACCAATCTTGATATTTCTCAACCCATGGCACACTCATTGATACCCTTTATGCATATATATTTCTTTACTCTTGACACATCCAAGTATCAACCATAAAATTGCACATTATGCTCCATTAATTTTCTACAAAATTTCCTCGATACTTAATTATTTGCATGGATCATCCAGCTACATAAATTTACGACTATCCAGGACTGGCATGCTGACTCTGATACTTACTCTTGGAAACATTACTGATACTCTTTACTCCTCCTTCTACCTATAGTACCAATACTAACCATAATGGCACCTATTATAGAACTATTGCTACAAGGTACTATGCTACTGGTTAACTCTAGATTGATGCCTACTGCTCACATGTCCAACTAAGGAACTCACAAGTCACACTCAGTCAATACTGATACAAGACACAGACATAATTATAAGTCACCAATTATCACACTAATAAGGAACCCTAATGAAACAAAGCTCTATAAGAAACTAAACTAAGGACTGAAGGTATCTCTACTGCTAGCAAGGAAATAATGGAACAAGGTCCTATAATAACAGAAGTAGATAAGTATTGAGATGATATTTTAAGAACCAATTTAAGATACAACCTAATAATCATATACGTCTGTCCGAAATCATGACACTCAGAATCCTCGCCACGCCAGTAAGCATAGCTGCGATAGATGATATGTTCCATAACTAAGGTATGCAACTCTATAATCATGTCCTCTAGAATTCTCGCCATGCCAACCGGTATGGCTGCGAGAAACTCTAGATTTCATAACTAAAAGTATGTACATCCAAGGTCAGGTTCCTACTTTTTCGCCACGACAGCTAATGTGGCTGCGATAAACTCTAGGTTCCATAACCAAAGTAGATGTTTTACCTTTCTCACTGTCCTCATCAACATATGTCATCAGATGATACCGTAAATTTTAGTCCATAAAGTTTATCTCGATATGAAATCAAACTCAACAACGACACCAAGAATTAAATTTAATAACCGATCAACAAGAATCAAATTTAATAGCAACAAGTAAGAGCGGGCGGAATAAGGGAAAGGTTTAAATTGGAAATTGTAATAAGATTCTCAAGGGTCGTCCCAGGAATCTCTCAAAAATTTATGATTGAGTGTCCTCTCTCATCCTATTGTCCTATGTCCTATATCCTATCGCAGGCTCGCAGTAGTACAACTAAGACGTCGCACTACCACGATATCGCACAACTTGAAAAGCCTGACCTGCATGGGCCACCACTAAAAATATGTCATGACCCGTACCCGATATAGGTGCACGAGTGCGTAGGTACGTCCAGTCTACGCCGCAGCATCGGTGGTAGAATACTGTCTAGATCAATACACTATATAATCAATCTCACACGAATATCCAACTCCATAAGGAGACACAGATATCATAATATAATATGGAATACTCAATCACATAACTAAAGCACGATAAGATATCGAAGAAAATATATGAAATACAATACAAGTCTAAATAATAAAAAAATAGTCTAACCTGCAACAATAACATCCAAATCTCCAAGTATGCTGGAAATAAGTCCTCTAAGGCGTAGTTTGGAAAAATATTTTCAATCAGGATGGAGCGAAGTACAAGCACTAACAATAGTTCCATGTATATGACAAAAACTATAATACAGTATAAAGAAATACAAGATGGATATAAATACTGGCAATAAGAAATACTGAAAATAGAAATACTGGAGCATATGTCATCAATGGTGCAACAGCAATGAACATAAATATATGTGCATTCTAGAATAATGAATTGGAAAATAAGTGAATGCTAGAACAATAACTAGAGCATAAGGAAATATTAGATCAATAAACTAGAGATACATGTATAGACTATCTAGCTAAGTGTGTGAAATATCAACATATTATGTAATCGGCTTGGGACTGATCAGGCTTGTTACATATGATTAGCTATGATTCATATAAGGTTAGGCTAACCATACGGATAGCTATGATACGAGAAATAGTCAGGCTAATCACATGTAACAGGCTATGAGGCATGTAATGGTCAGGCTGTACTGACGTGAGGTGTGGGTGAGCTATGATTCATGTAGAGTTGGGTATGATCACATAATCTACTAATATTTCCCCGTCCCCAGCTAGCACGGTAGATTCCAATCACAACTCCTCGTGACAGGTCTCGATGATGCCAACTCATGTATACATAGTGTCAAAATTATGTACGCTATATAACTAGAATTATAGAGATAATCAACATAATAAAAACTGTCAGAGAATGTACTCGCCTGTGGTCCTGCTGCTGGCAATACCATTATCCTGTTTCTAAAGTCTTGTCTGAATAATCCAACAGTCCTATAGACATCATATAATAGTAATGCATAATCAGTCGATACACTAACATACACACAATCATAAATACTCTGAACTTAGGGGCTACGCTAGGTATGACACTGGTCAACTAGCAGGGTCAAATGTGCATCTAACTGTACGGGTGTCAGGTCCTTGATTACTGTGCATAATCAGACGGTCAAACACTAATATATGTCTCGCCAGTATGTCAGTGTACACAAGGCAGACACTCACAATCACTCAGGGTCACATGGTCAAGTAAATACGGAATATCCATAGTTAAACTAGGGTCATACAGTATATATACATGCATATATAGTCATAACTAGCATTAGCATTTAATTACTTATATATATATATATATATATATATATATATATATATATATATATATCAATTAATATTATATGCATACACACATACACACATGTACGAGCACACTAGTCATTGGGTTCACCGACACAGAGTCTTATGATCAACCAACTAAACCTATCATGACACGATATGCTAAAATCCTACACTATTCACACATGCACATATACACAACTATGAAAGAAGAGGGGACAGGTTTGAACCTTGGGATGCGCACACAGGGTCGACGATGACGACGATGGTGATAGTGATGATGAGGATGATGATGATGAAGGTTATGATGATGATGATGATGGTGATGATAATGGTGATGATGAAGGTGATAATAATGGTGATGATGATGGTAATGATGAAAGGGAGGAGGCAGGGTCAAGGCTTGCTACTGGAGTCGGAGCTCAGGCAGGTGGGACGAGGGGTGAGGAGAGTCAGAGTTAATGGAAGAGGACATGGAGGAGAAGAGAGGGAGAGGTCCGGCGGTTCAGTGCTCGGCTCAGGGTTATTGGCTGGGAAAGGGTGTTCACAGCGGGGGATCCGGCGAGGCTGGGCTTGACTGCGGGGAATGGTGTTGCTCTGTCGAGAAGGAGGAGAGAGCAGGAAGGAGAGGTGGTGATGGGATCAGGCATCAACGGGAGGAGGGATGGCTGCGGGTGTCACGGTGGGAGTGTCGTAGGGAAGGAGGCTGGTTACAGCGAGGGGTATCGAGGAGGAGGTCGGTTCTGTCAAGGGGAGGCTCGGGCCGAGTCGTGTTCGACGAAGGAAGCAGTTTAGGCAAGGATGGTAGAGTTGTCGAGCTCCGAGGATGTTGGGGTGGCTATGTGGAGGCAGTCGGGTCTGTGTCATCGGGGGAGAGGCTGACAGGGGGTCGGGGACTATTGCTGGAGGTGATGACGGAGAACGGGGAGGTGGTGCTGGCGGGGCTAAGATTGTGGTGGTGGAGAGGTCCGGCTGCTCGGGAGGTCGAGAGAAGAAGACGATGGTGGCTGTGGTCGGTTGTGGTGTGAAGTCGGGTTTGTCGTCATCCAGCGGAGGAGAAGGTCAGGATGTTCACCGAAAATGGGAGGCTGCTGCTGTCAATGGCGGGGGTCAGGATGGCCGAGGCTCCGGCTGTAGGGAATGGCCGAAGATGGCCGAGGAAGGGGCAGAAGATGAAATGAAGAGTTGGGTTAGGGTTTTATGGTTTTTGTTTGATGAGGGATGGTGAAGATGATATAAATTATAATATAGAGAGGAGAGTTGCATGAGGGAGGAGAGGGTGTTGACTACCTAGGGATTAGGGCTGGCCATGTGCCTCATGGGATGGGGTTGGCATTGGGAAAAAGGTTTTGGATGAGATAAATTTATAAAAAAATGTGTGGGGTGAGGATGTTGCTCCATTTTAAATGGATGGCCTAGATTAAACATAAAGGAGAGTGCACAAACCAAAGGAGAGAGAGAGGGAGAAGTGGACCTATCAATGAGGGAGGGGGTGATTTCTTCATTGGTCTTGACCAATAGAATAGTGACACATCATTGCATTTTTTACTTAAAAGTCCCCAAAAATTGGAAAATTGCACAGAAAGTGGGTTTTTGGATTGGATGGGGGAAAACACCATGTTTGGTGTGATGTAGTGGCTAGAAAGGGTGTATGGTATTTAGTATGAGTCTTGCGGGTGTGAATGGGGGTTTAGTTTGGTGTTGGGTGTAGTTTTGGGTCAAGTTGGGTCCTTATATCAATTTAATTAAAATTGATGTAAATGGTGTTCTAAAATTAATTGGAAGTACATAGGATTAAAATTATGTGGGACACAAGTATCATGGACATAGAAGACTCAAAATAGAATATTATCATAATTTGGGTTGCACAAAATGGGTCGAGATTGTGTCTCCAATTTCGATTGGAATGTACAAAGATACAAAGTCAAATTTATTTAGAATTAAAAATAAACATCCGCGACGAATATTGTGCGACTAAAATGAAGCACAAGAAAGCATATTTATGAGTTACACAATGGTCAGAATGGAAGACGGGCATGTTTAGGACTAGGGTGTAGAATTTGTTGGAAGGCAAAAGTTAGGGTAGCGCTACAAATATCGAAGCAACGGTAAGGTACAACAATTAAATAAAATCACAATAATAAACCCTAAATAATTAATCCCCAAATAATACAAATTAAATCTATAACCCTATATTTGGTCAGAGGTTCATCTAGTGGGCTTCTAGGTCTAGTCCACTAACTCATGCATTAAAGAACACTATACATATAATATATATATATATATATACACATATATCATGCAATTATTTAAAATAAATATACACAATACTTAAAATAAATAAAAAGACAAAAGTACCCCTATTTCAGGATGTGGTAGTGACAGTTAGGGTCAACCATCCTGACAATTTTCTTTCTTGTCATTTATATAGTATTCTTTTATCTCCTAAACTCACTACACTACCCAATTTACAAGGATTCCACTAGTAGTTAAAATCTTAAAGATATTTTCTAGGTTGTACGACTAGTTACTCATTAGGTCTTATCTATCAATGGATTCAGCATATGATCATAACTACAAGGTATAAAGATGTGGTCTTTGCCTAGTCTTATGGAACATTTCTCATTGTACCAATTTACTAGTTACCTAAAAGGCCAAGAATTTTGGAATAATTATCTCGAATCTCATAACTATGCTTTTTCATGTAACTGTCAAGTATCATAGTTTAGTGCTGCCACGCCACATACCAGTATGGCTGCAAATAGTTCAACTACACTACTTTGGTCGTCTAGATACAACTGTCGCCACCCCGCCAGCGATTAGTCATGGTTAGCAGTTCATGAAAAGTATCTTCAATTCCATCATAAGCTTAAGCCTAGGTTTTTGGTCTAAGGTTTAGTGCAATTCGTTAAGTCTTGGATGTCTTTATAAAACTACTTGATAACACAAATCCTTTCACATTTTAAATACTTTCCTCACAAATTAAATAATGTTATAACTTAAACTAACAAGTGAGTTTAAGTGTTGATATGGTGTATCTACATAATAATTTTTTTAAGCATTCATCTTTAGTTCTTCATAATAGTTGTTATTATTCTTATTCTTATTTATTCTATTGGTAGCAAAATAGGAAGATAGGTTGTAATTTTTTTAGTTGAGGAAAAGTGGCAATGAAAAGGTTAAATTATAATACAGAGGTTTAAGCATGGGATGAGATTGATAATGAATACGGAGAAGAGGATTAGTAAACCATGGTGAAGTAGTGTTTCTAAGGTAGTGGATGATTGTTACTAGTTATAACACCTACAAGGGTTTAGTGATTATGGTATCCGTCACAAGAGCAAAGGCCTAATCATAATTAGTACCATAACATCTATTATTCTATTCCTAACAATTATATTCAATGATATCACTAGTCTATGCAACAATAATTTAAACCAAGGGTCGTATATGCACCTACAACTTTCGGTGTTTGTACCTCCATAATTGCCATCCTAAACTCTTGTCTAAGTCTCTGGTTGACCAATTGGGGTCTTGACTACTAAAACTCTATAGTCTTGGCAACCATTATCTCCTTATGTTAACATTTATTCAATGTCATTCAATTATACCTTATTAGTATACCATGATGACTACAGAATACAGAGTTATTGCATAACCATTAATCCTCGATAAAATGTATCATACAACCCAATCATAAATATATTATTCCTTAATTCTAATCATAACTTCCTTATCTCGAACATTCTTAAATCACAAAAATAATCTAACATATTTATATTAAGTTTAAAATCAATAATCACTTTATGCTACTCTTAAGGTCAACTTGCCCTTCTTCGACTATTTATTTTCTAGTCAACTAAACATTCTAAGAAGGTGATCATACTTTATTCTAAGTCTTAGAAAAATGCTTATACTCTATACTTAACAGGACAAGAGGAATAACTTAGTCTAAATTTAAAGAAGGAAAAGTAACATGACGGGATCTCATCGTCATATGAAGTACATAATTTAAGGAACGAGAGTACATGAATAATGGGTAAACCTCAATAATAGGGAAAGTTTAATGGAATAAATTATTTACCTTGGATTGGATTTAAAGGACACTACACGATTTTGGAAAACGGATAGAAAAATTGGCCATTTCACGATATATGGTGGATTAAAATTAAGGTAACCATATAAAAAGTAATTAGAGACTCTTGATGGTAGCATGGTTTGATAAGAGGAGATGGTATACAAGTTATCGAGATGGGGGTATAATCAAAGGAAGGATTTCAATTATTCCTTAGGTTCAAACGATTAAAGTGCATGTCAATAGATCTATGAATGATAGAAGGGATAAGTAACGCAAGTGGATAATACGGTGTCCTAAGAGAAGGTGATAACATAATTTTCTAAGAGAAGGTGGTATGCTAGTCTCCATAGTCAGGGTATGATCAAGAAAAATGTTCTAATCATTCACTAGGTTTAACTGATTAAAGAGCTATGATATTTGACCTATGATTGAGGGAAGGGTTAACTGAAGATGAAAAAGTATATAGATAGTTGGTTGATAATATATTTCCTAAGAGGAGATGATATTCACGAGGATATGATAGTCTTCTAGGTTGGCACAATTATGGAAACGATTGAGATTATTTGCAAGGTTGAATGATTAAAGTAATGCCAAGGGATCTATGATAAAGAAGGAATAAGTACTCATGGATGAAGTATAGGACTCAATCAATGACTTATGAATGCTCACAAATGATCATGGGTTCTAGGTGATCTGTCAGGCTGAAGATAGGGTACTCCTGCTCACACTAGGGTATTGGTTCATTCATCTTGAGTTCTTAAGATAATACTTTGCCAACTATCAAGGCAAGAATCTAATTTTCAGTTTCCCTTTGATCTTAAATGATGTTACTTCTACTCTTTAGTAAATCAAATCTTAAATTTTATTTTCTATAAAAGTTTCTTTCAATAATTCATTTATATACCTAAAAAAATCTACCCAGTTTATAATTAATTGTTAAGTGAATATCCTATATAATTTATTATTAGCAAGTATAACACATACATATACATATATGAAATTATAGATTTATATACATATATTTATTTTACTATTAGATGATTTTATGTGACAACATATACACTAGGTTTATGTATATTATTTTATATACATTTTTATATAGGATATACTTTGATGAATCAAATTAACACTTAAGAAAATTTGGGTGTTTAGACTATTAATTTATGGAAAATACATATATTATAGATTTTTTGTGTCAGCTTTCTGAAACTTCAAACGATTTATGAAAATGAGTTCAGAATCTCCCATAATCTTGAAGACATCAAAACGATCAAACCTTGGACAATTGACACTCTTAGAATTTTCTAGAAAAATAGTTTCAGAATTTATTAAAACAAATTATATAATCAGAAAACTAATCTCAATACTTTTCTAACAAAAGAAACTGGGGCTCATTGCAGTTCGGGGCTAGTCGCAAAAGCTTTGTTAAGATCGAAGAGCACCATAAACTATCTCTAAATCTCTCTCCTCTCTCTTTCCTCAATTCTGATATTAATGCCTACGATTAATACTATATATATAGGGAGCCGCGACTCGATAGTATGCCACATGGCACACATCGGTGGTTGCCCGCCCAAGACCGAATGGGTCTGGGGCCGCACGGCTCAACTGATCCGAGCTCGGCTCGGCTTAAGAATCCGAGTCCAACTCTGAGACCTGGCATAGGTCTGACCCCCCTTAGCTGACGCTGATTGATGGGGCCCACTTCAGGCTGCAGTGGCTGACGTACAGGCCCCCCAACGGCTGACTGTTTATTTATTTATTTTCTTTTTTATTTAATTTTAATTTCAGAAAGTAATTAATAATTTATTTTAACTATAAATAAATCCAAATAAATCCAAATAAATCCAAATAAATTCTAGAAAATTTCCAATAAATTATAGAAAATATATTTAACCCTAAAATAAATGCTTGATAGAAAAATATACATGTATGGTCCCACAATAATTTCTGAAAGCCCTATAAAATATTTTTTCTTAGGTTTTAATTATATAAAAATTCCAAAAAATCACCAAAAATTATAAAATTGTCCAAATATGATTTTAAACCTTAATATGAGTCTACATGAGCCATATAAAGTCTAGTGTTATATTATTATCATTATAAAATTATACTTAGTATTTCAAATCAATTATTTTTAAAAAAATTGTGTATTATAATTATTATTCTTATATAGTATATTAATAGCGAATAAAACAAACTACCCTCCTTTAAAATATTTTTTCCTAAAAATAAACATAAAAATAATTAATATCTATAGTAACAAATACATGTAATTTCTATAATAATATAATAGTAGCTTCCTAGGTTGATGTGTGGGGCAATGATGGTTTGGAAAAGGAAATGTGCTAAACTCATATATATATTTAACTACTATGGTCTAACATTGATTAACTAAATATGCATAATAATTATGCAACCATTGCTAACTAAAAGAAACGAAGGAACATGGTTAGAACGATGGATGCAAACATATCAAAAAAATCATGGACGTATTCAAGTAAGATGCATATAATAAATCCTATGACTAGAGATAATGTTATATTGATAGGGTCAGAATCCTAACTGTGGATGTTGTATCTTCTCCATGTTCTACTTCAATCCTTGAATCTAATCCTATTCGCAAGCTTACAGCTAGTACTACTAAGTTGAATTACTAACCATGACATCATATTAGATGCAAAGACTGACCTGCATGGGCAACCATAAAAACTTGTCACGACTCGCTCCCACTTTTGGGATACGAGTACGTGGCCAAGTCTAGCTTACGCCACAACATCGATGATAGTACGATGTCTATGATAAATAATGGTCCATAACAAGTAACAAGATGTGCATATCATCCACAACTAAGTCATGGCAACAAAATATACTTAATAGTACCTCAATAATTTATTTAAAGAAATAATCTACTATAACTCAAGATGGTCTAAAAAACAAACCTGGTAGAATAAAATAGGTATAAGTAAAACTAAAGTCTACTAAGGCTACTAGCTAAGAATAATACGAAAAGCATAAGAAAAAAAATGTTACTCCGCATCCAAAGATAAATTTGGTACATCGGTGACATCTTTATCGTCAACGTACTCACCGTAGATCATCGAACACATGTCGTTGCCTAAAATTGTCAACATATCCAGTCATGATTGAAGCAAGTTCAAGTTTATGCCAACATAATACAAGTATAATATAAAGCAGTAAAACTCTAGATATGAGAACCATATGATCAGTAGTATCATAGACAGTATGCACAAGTAAATTATGTGATAGGATAAATACTAATAGCAGTAGTAATTAGCAAGAGAAACTGATAGGACTCAAGATAAAATATTGTGTGTACTTACGTGTCTTTGAAAACACAATATTCAACACGTAGATATACTTATGAGTGCTTGAAAAGGTCACCTGATCATATTTGTACATCACCTGAATTTATAAAAATATATAACACCTTCTCAAGTTCATAAGCACGTCTCGTGAAGGAGGTCAACGTGCCAAATGATTGTACTTCCCCCGACCCCCATATCTCACGGTCTTGATAACATGATCACGCTAACGGTATAAAACATGGTCATAATGACAATATATAAAAACAAGTAAATAATAGTATAAATAGGTCACTCATCTCTCATGTGTGCAACAGTCAAGACAAAAAGGTAACTTGTATAGATAAAATACGACAATATAAAGTAATTGCACATGAAATCATAAACAAGTACTTGCCTGACTTTTCAGATATATTGATATCATAAGTTGAAGACAATATAAAATTTGGCCTATCAGCTATCCAACCAGATCATTATCCCGCGAACCCCGTCGCATAAGTTAACACAGGTTAGATTTATGAAAGTGTTTGAATAAGTTTTCTATTTTAATCTATTTTAATTTTGAATAAAATAATCTAAAAATACTATCTCAATCTTATTATATCCTGATTTTAAAGTAAAACCAAAATTTTGGGCCTACAAAAATCTAGTTTACGAATTCGAGATTCGTGACATGCAAATCGAGACATTCTGTTTACCAAAAAATCAACCAACATAAAAACTAGATTTGCGTATCCCAAAGTATGGATTTTAGTGCTACAAGAATACTAGAATCAACGGTTTCATCGAATCTTGAATAAAAAAAAAGATATTGCCGATATGGCTTACAAATTATAGTTACGTTTGGTTTACTAGTTACCTATATGTTCAGCGAATTAAACAAAATAATAAACTAACCTATTAAAATTTGGAAAATGTGTTATAGATTTTTGTGTCAACTTTCCAAAACTTCAAACGATTCTTGAAAACGAGTTCAAAATCTCTCAAAATCTCGAAGACGACAAAATATGTCAAATTTTGGACAACTGACACTCTTAGAATTTTCAGATAAATAGATTCAGAATTTATTAAAAAATTTATATATTCAGAAAACTAACCTCAATACGATTCTAATAAAAGAAACCGGGATACATATGGAGTCCGAGGTTAGTCGCAAAGTCTTCGCGAAGATCGAAGAGCACCAGAAACTATCTTTAAAAGCTCTCCCCCTCTCTCTCTCCTCAATTTTGATATTAAAGTCTATGATTAATACTATATATATAGGGAACCGCTGAGGAGCCGCGGCTAGGTAGCGTGCCACATGGCGCACATCCATGGATGCCCACCCTAGGTCGAACGGGTCTGGGGCTGCGCGGCTCAATTGATCCATGCTTGACTTGGCTTAAGAATCCGAGTCCGGCTCGGGGACCGGCCTGGGTCTGATCCCCCTGACTGACGCTGACTGATGGGGCCCATTTTTCGACTACAGTGGGTGATATGCGGAACCACGACGGCTGACTACTTATTATTTATTTATTTATTTATTTATTTTCTTTGTCTTATTTAGTTTTTAAGTTTAGAAAGTAATTAATAATTTATTTTAATCATAAATAAATCCAAATAAATTTTAAAAAATTCTTAATAAATTATAGAAAATATATTGAACCCTCGTGCCCTAAAATAAATGTTTGGTAGAAAAAAAATGCATGTATGGTCCTACAATAATATCTGAGCTTTAAAAAATAATATTTCTTAAGTTTTAATTATTTAAAAATTCCAAAAAATCTTTAAAAATTCTAAAATAGACCAAATATGATTTTAATCCTTAATATGAGTCTCCTTGAGCCATATAAAGTATAATTATACTTAGTATTGCAAAACAATTTTTTATAAAAAATACTATTGTATTATAATTATTATTCTTATATAGTATTTTGGATATCGAATGCTACAAAAAGTTCTAAATGTAATAGATTCCCATCATATGTACTCATGATCTTGAATATCAATAAAAATATGATGTAGTAGATTTTTATCATATGTACTCATGATCTTGAATATCAATAAAAATCTTTCCATTTTAGAACTTCGCTATTGCCACCCATTTTCTTGTGAATAAAATCATCCTACTAGAGGTAATATGGATATAGTAGAACATTGCATTTTGTAAAAGTGGATAGATTAATTTTGAGTAGTCTTATTACCCATGGCGTCCTTAAAGCTAAGTATAGATAATATGTTAAAACAACTGACACTATCAGAGGTAATATGGATGTAATAGCAGGAAGTCCCTGGATAGAATGTTTGCTCAGAGGTAATATGAACATGGCTAAATTTTATATTAGAATTCCATTAGGGATTATGATATATCTCTACTTAGAGGTAATATGTATATAGCAGAGAAATAAGACTTTTTATGGAAGTTCCATTTGTTTGCATAAAATAATTCAGAGGTGATGTGGACGTGATTATTTATAGAAGTTAATTATTTCTAAACCAACTGGGGACTAAAAATAAGAAATCCTTAGGGAAACTGGGCTATAAAGATGTACTCCCTTGACTGGAGAAGAGTTCAAAAAGGTAGTTCATAGGTAATATGGGCGTGAACCAACGTTAGCAATATTTTAACCTAGCTGGGGAGGAAATATTCGAGAGTATCTTCAATCCAACAGTGGATTAAAAATAAGTCATCCTTAGAGGGATTGGCTCTAAGAATATGATTATTTTCTTGGGGAAGTTTATTTAGGGTGATCTCAATGAGAATGTTTCTTCGGATCCATGGGCTATTTTACTAGGGAATTTTGGAGGATCTATCATCTATTGTGTATTCAAGATTCTTGAATACCGATGATAGCTTGAGGTGAAGAAGAGTTTTATTGACTCTCCTGGGAAAGATTATTAGCAAGAAAAATGTCTGCTAAAATAATACTGTGAAAGAGTAATTTTTAAGTGGATCTACTATCCATAACGTATCTAAGACTCTTGAATACAGATAATATATTTTTACAAGCACTTTGTGGGGAGTAAATGTCTTTTGCTGAGAATAAAAATGAAAGAAATATAAACACAATACAGTTAATGCAATCTGTTGGGGATAAAAATAATGGAATATAAATACTGTATATTCAGGAGTAACTCGTTGGGGATGAGAAAATACTGGTCTAATTATGATTTAGACGTAGTACTTCTTCAAGAATTTTTTATTGAATGGCATTATTAGCAAATTTCCATTAGGCTTTGCTAGCCTGTACACCCTGTTGGAATACATTGACTCCACCATAAACGAGCCTTTCCATTTAAGCTGGAACTTGTCCTTGGACTTGTGTGTCATAACCATTAGTCTTCTTACTCTTAGGACAATGTTACTGACTTAAAACACTATTTCTTTTACCTTTTTGTTAAAGGCCTTATAAATTTGTGCTTAGTATAGCTCAATACATTGTTTAGCTAATAGGCATTTTTTATCGAGCACCTCCAACTCTTGTAACCACAAATGATGGTTGTCTTCGGTTGTTAACTTGTTGGAGAGAGCTATCCGGAGAGAGAAAATCTAGATTTTTAGGGGAAGAACTGCTTCACTCCTATAAACAAGAGAGAATGGCATGCTTCCTGTTGGAGTTCGGACCGTTATGCGGTAGGCCCAAAGACATTCTTCAAGTTTCTCATTCCAGTAACGTTTGTTAGACAAAATAAACTTTTTTGAGGAATTTGATAACTTTTTTGGTAAATGCCTCTGTTAATCCATTTGCTGCTGGATTGTATGCTGTTGAGGCTATATTCTGGATTCAGTTTTTGTCGCAAAATTGATAAAAATAGATAACTCACAAATTATGAACCATTATCATGGATGATCCTATTAAATAATGTGATATTTGACAAAACTTATCACGTTTAAAGTATTTACTTCAATGAATGGTATAGCTTTCGCCCATTTGGAGAACTAATCAATTATATGCAAGATGAACCGATGAGCTCTAGACGATGGTGGACTCATTAGACCTATGGAATCCATGCCCTGCTTCAAATAGCCACGATGGGGCCGTTGGATGTAAGAACTCTGAAGGTTGATGGATGAAGTCGGCATAAATCTGACATGCCCTATACCTTCTTTCATATTCTATAGCATCAGCTACTATTATGAGCCAATAGTAACCCATGCGTCTGAGATAATCTTGTAACTTAGGACCTGGTTGGTGTGCACTATAAGTACCATCGTGAGCTTCATGGAGTGCTTGTTTTGCTTTTGCTTCAGATAGGCATCATAGCAGGAGTCCATCGTATGAACGACGATACATCATTTTAGTGGCTGTATCATAATAGATTATGAGGTAGCGTCTCTTAATAGAAATAGCTTCCTTCGGATCATCTGGAAGAATTCAATAGACAACATAGTCTATAAACAAAAAATGCCAATCTTTGACATCAATCTCTGTAATATAGCTTTGACAGATATACAAGTTATTTTTGGCACAAAATAACTCTCGACAAATCACTGTGATTGATTGTTTATTCTTGATTGGAATAGCTAAAGAAGCTGCAAGCCCATCAAGAGCGTCTGCTTCAATATTTTGTAGTCGAGGCATGTGTTCAATGATTAATCATAAGAATATTGTGGTATCTCAGTAGTCGACCACTCCGCTTAGCTCAGCAAGATGAATCATTTGGTGAAATAGCGTTTGGATTTGGTATTTTTAGCAGTTCGTTCGGCGTTCCTCTAGGCTGAGGCAAACCCTCGTTCAGGTGGGTGGCTCAAAACCTTGGGCATGGAAAATATGTGTCCAATGCGATAAATCATTAATGTAGAAGTCCCATAGGAAAAGGCAAGCAAAGCCCAAAAAGACCCACAGGACATGGGTAGCAAAGGCTACCGTACCTCATCCAACTATGGAGCAGTCACTCCCTATCTCTCTCCTTACCACAGGAACCGAACATCATGAGTCCACTACTTATGCGGTAGCCTCTTCCAACCAGAAGGGTGCTCACCACTTGAAGACCCGCAGGACGTGGGTAGAACATGCCACTGCGCCTCGCCCATCTACAGAGCTTGCGCTCCTCATCTCTCTCCTTGTTGCTGAGGACTCTCGTCAGGCGTCCCCCAGGCTTTCTATTTGGCATCCTCGCTTGACGTAGAAAACACTCAGCACCTAAACTCTGTAATAGGAAAATACTATAATGCCAAATGTTCGGGCACTGATGCAAACTCTATACGGACAAAGATGAGGCTATATATGACTCACCATGCGACATTAATTGACGTTCGTAGGCAGATGACAACATGCGACTCTGGCAGTCATAAAACCTCTGTTTCGATCGAATCTTATGCAGCGCTGTCCTATGTGCTATGCTGAAAATAGTGAAAACCCAAACTTGGATACTTCATACTATGCCCCTCCGAGTACCAATTCGACGAAGTCTGGGGCAGTGCAAGCTCCTTATGCTCAAGCAATTATCCATTCGGATGACCGTTGGAGGGTACCGCTAACTGTTATACGGGCCCCTGATGGAAAGCTGTATAAGAACGACCCGTGCATCCAGCCCTCAGTGAAAAATGGACGGGGTCCATCTCCAAAGTCTTCCACTGATGATCTAGGAAACGTTCTTGTACGAACCCTAGACCAGGGAGTAAAAATAATACCCATGCACCCATGCGCTCGATCAACCCATGCTCAAAAAAGGGTGCAAAGGTGAGTCAGCCCTCGCCTGACCTACACAATATGATCAATCACAAGCGCAAGGCTAGGGGGGCAACTACGGCATATAAAGTGTCCTCCCCAGGAGATTACTATGTGTCATGACTCGCACCCAAAATAAGGGTACGAGTAGTGAGCAACGCCCAGCCTACGCCGTAGCATCGACGATAGAACGCTGTCTGGGTCAACTCTACTATCTAAATATCTTGTACAAGATATATAAGATATCTGTCAATGTCATCTCAACTCCAATCAGAGGAACAATATGGTATATGATAATGGTAAACTTACTCAATCATACTGCAAACTAAGGAAGGTAAAGCACGAGATGGAACAACGAAAGAAAGAGTCACAATATATCCACAAGCTTGAAATAATATATACAAGCCATAAGCCTTAATAAAAGTCTAATACAAGTCTAAAAAATAATCTAAACCTCCCCAGGCTCTGGTACTAAGTCCTCCGGCTCTAAATGAGTATCCTCTAATGGTACGCCATCCTGCGGTCTGTAGTATGTAGGACACTGGTCTACGAGCCAATCATCTGAAAATATATTCAGTTAGGATTGGAGCGAAGTACATACCTCTGAAAGCAGTTTTAAATACATAATCAAGCATATATAACAGATAATAGAAAATAATACACGATAACTAAACATCAGAATAAAATAAACTAGAGTGAACAGGTAATGTACTAGAATAAAGAACAAGCAATAGCATAACTGCAATATAATAAAAATAAATGAAACCAGCTAATGTGACATAGAATACAAGTTTATTATGTGATCGGTTTAGGTTGAACACGAATACAATATGGTAACTCGATTATATGTGTGATATGTAATCGACATGTACACGAATATACTTGAGCTTGATCACATAACCAACTTTTATTCTACCATCCCCAACAAATACTAATGGATCCAATCATGACACATTACGAACACGAATATGGGCACACAAAACACGAGCAGTATGTGAACATGAAGTATACTAAAATCAATACCCGATACACATAATAAAATATATGTGAAAGAGTACCCGCTGAATATGGTAAGAGATAACAACTTTTGACAGGATCCATATAGTACCATTCCGTGAAACCACTGTGTCGGAATCAAGTATACAGTTTTAGAATATATGATATATACACTATCATGAAATAAAAACTAATAGAGAAATGTACTCGCCTCTAGTCCTGAGCAAGGTGTGTCTCTCGATGCCCAAGCTGGTGTCACACAGATCTATATATAAAATTCCATGTTATTTGGTGTATTGGAAATGGAAAAATAGCTAAAATGAGCTAAAATATGATTTTGAGACCATTTTTAGGTCATACTAGTCAAACTAGGTCAAACTAGGTTGGTACCTTAATTTTAAGATCATACCCAGCTTGTAGGGTGGTTACAAGTCTAAACTAGTTAATATTTGGTCATACCTAGGTTTCTAGGTCCATTCCTTGAAGGTATTACCTATACTAGCTAATATCACTATGGTACCTATATAACTAGTTAATATGATATCATATGTATCTAATATTCTATATGAACTTCTATAAATACCAATATAAATAATACTTTAGTATCTGGTTACTATCTTATTATCATACTTACTTCAAATACTTTAACTATAATTTGGTATCTAATACCTTAACTAATATATCAATATTTATTATATCAATAATATTGGTATTACCTTAGCTATATACTTACAACCTATTACCAATACTTCAAAAGCTAACAAACCCCTCACTTAACTCTCTCTCTCTCTCTCTCTCTCTCTCTCTCTCTTTATATATATATATATATATATATATATATATATATATATATATATATATATATATATATATATATATATATATATATATATCCTGATACTCCTCCTGATACCGATAACCTGACACACTTGGGGCACTAAAATACACACACACACACACACACAATTTTGCATATCTCATATACTAATATATACTGTCACACACATACACACACACACACTAGTATGTAATGGAACACCTGTGAATACGTGCATATGTCACTCCTTCCCCCTGCACTGGACCTGAGCACCCCCTGCCTCAACCTTGCACACAAATCTCCTATGCTATGCCCCCAACTGCTAACACGGGCAATGGCAATGCACCATTTTTTCACATCTAACCTGTGCAGACCTTCCTCCCTTCCAATTTCCCTTAAACCTGAGCATACATTTCCTACTTCATATGGCAATTAGTAGCAGTTGCCAACCTTCCTAGCCTGACTCCCTGTTCAAACTGAACTACCATAGAGCAGTCACTCCAATGCAACTGATATGCAACTGTAAACCCTCTTTCCTTCACTCATCACTGCTGCTACTACTATGGTCTTGTATTACTGATACTGACCCGACAGCAGCAAGCTTGCAAGACCCCTATTCAAACTCCCCAAACTAATCCATTGTGTCAACACAAACTATATACCCACACAGACAACTATATATAAATATATATACTCCTATGCACTGTCACAGTTCCCGAATACTGTGTATCCCCAACCAATATATATATATATATATATATATATATATATATATATATATATATATATATATATATATATATATATATTAGAATATTACATCAAATACTAGGCATGCTATATGTAATAGTCCATGATACTCTCTCTAAGGATTTGCCAAAACTTACAATACACTACAATATTCATTCCTACAAACCAAATATACTATTATATAACTAATGCAACTTGTTATAATAGATATTAAGGAGAATTGCACAAAAAACACCCAAAGTGAGCTCCGTATCACACCAGATCATAAAATAACATGATACGGCCTGCACGAATCTATTTATGGACACGTACCAAATCCCATAACCCTGATCTAAGTCTAATTAGATCTAATTGGTCTCATGACACACAATTGATATGTTAAATTCGTAATTCCCCCAACAAGCACACAAAACTCCACATAGAACTCACGTTACATAGGCGAATAGCCTAGAACTTGTTTCTATAGGTTGTCCTATACCATGGGGTCATACTAATGGTCAAATGCATGATTAAGAAGCTATAATAAGAGAATAATTTAGGAATTACTAATTGGTAGATGGATTCCCAATAAAATACAATTAGATACGATCTGGACATGATCTCTAGCTCCAAAGCTCATTCTCCTTGTGCTCTTTGCTTCTCCAAGCTCCAAGGCTCTAAGAGTGATGAATTTAAGAAAGAATTGGTGATGAATTATGTGGAAAATCAATTGAGGGAAATAAGAAATTAGGGATATAGAATTTGGAAGCAAAATGCAATACAAATGAGGAGGAGAGAGAATGAGAGCCCCTTTTCAAGTGGCCGGCCCCTTACTCCTTCCCCAAGCTACATGCTAAGGTCCCAAATACCCCTATATGATATATTATGAGGAAAATTAAGGGTGGATATTTTTGGAAGTCTCTAACTAATTATAATTAAACTAATTCTCCTTAATTTAATTAGTGGAATGACTAATTGGCATGGGTCCAAGTTGTGCTCACTAATTGTCATGACAAATCTAAATAGGTCCATATGTGTCAAGTCTAAATATTGGCTAGTCTCTCTAACTAACTAATTAACACAAGTCTCTAATGAAACAACTAATACTAGTCACAATAATTATAACTCAATATAATTAAATAATTAATACAATCATCACATTATATTTAATATTAAATCCTAAAATCAAATACCCATGCCAAAATTTTAAACTACCCCCACTTGGAAAAGTGAGGGTGGCAATCCTACCACCTTAAAAAAATTTGTCCTCCAAATTAAGGAAGAAACTAACTACCAAAAGCAATTAATACAAGTAAGAAAGAATTATATCTCACGGCTCAAATAGATAAGGATATTGCTCGCGCATCTCGGCCTCTCGCTCCCAGGTACTCTCTCCTGGCGAGTGATGCCTCCACGCGACGCACACGAAAGAAATCGTCTAGTTTTGTAGCACGTTCTTCCTCCGGTCCAAAATCTCTACGGGCTGCTCTGGGCAGCTGAGAGTCAGACCAACCTCGATCTTCGAGTGATCTAGTATATAGCTAGGATCTGCCATGTACCATCTCAGCTGTGACACATGGAATACGTTGTGCATTCCCTCTAATGCAGGCGGCAAGTCTAGTCTGTAGGCCGACTACAACGACCCTCTCAAGAACATCGAAGGGTCTGATGTATCATGGACTAAGCTTCCCGCCTCCACCAAAGCGAATCATGCCCTGTGTCAGAGAATCCTCAAGAATACCAGATCGCCAACCAAGCACGAAACACAGCCTTAGCACTCTAACTAAAACAAGCAATCACAAGCAATACAACAAAATCTATACCTCAAACTCCAATGGTCTCCGCTGGCTATCGGCCTAATGCTGCTGTCTGTCCTGCACCACTTGAAGTATATCCCTGATAAGCTTTACCTTCTCAACTACATCCACGACTATCTCTGGTCCCAATATGGCTATCTCACCAATATCATCCCATGATAATAGAGTACGGTATCTCCGTCCATACAATACCTCTCTTGCCTATAAAAAGGCTGAGGAGTTAACCTGTTCTTCCCATATTTCCTTCACCACATAGAGATGATGGCCAGAGTTCATCGGGTCGACTTGAGGAAGAAGGAGATCATGCTCTTCCAGCATGTAAGGGGCCAAAAAAGACGGCGTCTTCGAGCAAATGTCCTCTTCAACGATGGATCATTGAAGGATATCATAGCCTCCTTTGCTCGGGATGATCAGCAACTTTGTATGGTGGTTCTTCGGGAGAGAAGAAGGGCCGCATTTTGCCATGCCGCTTGCAAGCGGTACCTTCTCCCGTTACCTCCGTGGACGAGGGCAGACAAACTGTAACTGCCGTCCTGGAGTGGCATTGGTTGTAGGAAAGCAGATTTACCCTGCTTTCCTTCTGTTGGAGGATGGGTCTATGCCCAGTTTTGTATCCTCCCGCCACTGATCATCTTCTTGTTCATCGACTATGGATGTCGATGAACTGCCATGGAAGAAGAGAAAGATCTTCACCAATGCGAGAACCTGGCAGAATAGATTCTCGGTGCGATCTTCAGATGACGATGAGGAAGCCCTTTGTAGACGGGATTTCCCTCATATGTAGTCACAAAAATGGAGAAAAACCCTTGTAGACTGGATTTCCCTCATATGTAATCGTAATTTTAATAAGATCATTTTCTTCTTCATATGATCATCTTGCCATACTTTGCTGTGAAGTCTGAATATGTGTAGCTTCGACACATCTGATTTTTTACGCCGACTCTGTGTAGAAAGAGTGCTAGGCCTTGTCTTGTCTTTTACGCATAACTAAGGATGCACAGAAAGCCGCTTTTTAGCAGTCGAGTGTTCCGAACTGTCTTGCTGTTAGGAACCGTGTAGAATTTTGAACTATTTTTACTTCTGATAAACATAATTTTTGTTCAGACCGTCGTCTTCAAGAGTGATTTCTCGAAAATCTCTTGGAACAGGGCGAGGAATGGCTGTCGAGAACTGAGTTGCCATCTTGAATTTGCAGACGAAATATTCAGACTAGATTCTGGATGAACTTCGAATTGACCCATGAAGAAGAGTAATTTTCAATGTTGAACTCTGTATGCTTCGGGTACTTGGGGTATCTTGAGTTCAAAAAGGAGTATCTTCTATGTGAACTCCTGTAATTGACCGCCTTGAGAATTGTTCAGATGTACTGTACTGGCCTGCACATTTTTCAGATACGCAGAAAGTCGTGGAGCGTGAAATCATAAGTTCATAGCCTCCGAGCGTAAACTAAATGCCACCGAGCGTGAAATCATAGACTTGTAGTTCCTGAGCGTGAAGTCGTAGGTTTGTAGCCTCTCGAGCGTAAAAGCTACCGAGCACAAAGGCATCCGGGCATAAAACCATAGACTTGTAGCCATTGAACATAAAACCGTAGATTTGTAGTTGTCGAGCGTAGAAAGCTCCTTGGTGCAGAACTGTAGATTTGTAGCTTCTGAAAAAAAAATCTTTCGAGCGTGAAGTCGTGGATCTGTTGCCTCTGAGCGTAAAAAGCCACCGAGCGTGAGATTGTAGATTCGTAGCTGCTGAGCGTGAAGTCGTAGGTTTGTAGCCTCTCGAGCGTAAAAGCTACCAAGCACAAAGGCATCCGAGCGTAAAACCATAGACTTGTAGCCTGTGAGCGTAAAATCGTAGATCTGTAGCTGTCGAGCGTAGAAAGCTCCTTAGCGTAAGAACCGCACAGTCATGGAGGGCAGTGTAGATGCGCCCTTCAGCTCTGTGTCGGGTCCTGGTGGCGACACAGAGGTGGCTGACTTTGAAGAGGAGATATCTTCGGGTGCCGGCTCGCCTGTCGATGAGGTTCCGATATCTCAAGAGAAGGATGAGCCCGTCATTGCGACCATGCCTCCTGTGAGTATGCTGGTATCGTCGTCCGGTGTTGGCGCTTCTTCTTTCATCGTACCACCTGTTGAGGCGACGGCCGTGGCAACATCGTCTGCGATTGTTCTCGGAGGGAGATTCGCCAATATCGAGGCTACCCCCAGCGTCCAATCGGATCTAGATGTGCTGATCGAGCAGTACACTGATATCTTCTACACCACTTTGAAGATGTTAATATCAAGGGTGTTGGCGAAGAATCTGAACTTTGCATCGCTGAAGAGGTCCTCCCAGTCCGCGATAATGCCGATCTGAGAATTCGACGACACTGGGCTAGCTGAAACGCTGGAGGAGATAGTTAATGGTTTGGAGCAACCCATTAACGAATACTTGCAGCTAGCTCAAGATAATATTGAAGATCTGGTCCAGGCTAGATACGACTCCATGACTGCGCGGCTTGCCAAACAGATGGCAGGCGTAAATAAATCCATCCAGATACATCAGCAGGAGATGGATGAAGGAAAAGTCATCATAGAGGAGACTATTGCTCTTCGAACGAAGTGCCAGGCCGAGCATAAAAGGACGTAGCGAGGGTCCTCAGGCTGGAAACGAAACTCGCTCAGGCAAAAAAGTGGGCTTCTCAGTAGTAGGAAGCTCTAGTTGTGGTGGATAGCCGATTGGGCGTAGCACGACAGAACTTGGCGCGTGCAGACGTCGCCCGTGCTGGTTTTCTTCGAGCTAGAGCCGAACTGTCCCTCCTGAGCAATGATGAGGCACGACTAGAGCGGGCTCGCCATGATGTCTTGGATTCCAGGACTGAGAGTATGGCCGTACTAGCACAGCAGCTTCGCGACCTGACTGCTCCCCCAAAATGATGTACTTTTGCTTTTGCTTTTCAATGTACTTCCGCTCCTTTTTAGGAAAAATAAAGAGGCTTTCATCTGACTTTTGTGGACCCATCATTTCAGAATATAAATGACAGGTTTGGGTGAAAGTGATATCAAAGGTAATATGAACGTGATATACTCTCGAAGTTCTATTTAGAGGTTATATGAACATGATAGAATACGATCCAACTAGTTTTGTTTTGGAAGTAGTTTTGTCAGAATGAGATTTTTGCCATATTCCACTTGAGCAGAGGAGGTTAAGCATAGTACATTTTCAGGAATTTGCTATTGTTAGGAGCCATTAACAGGTCTCTATTAGGCTGGGCTAACCTGTAAGCGCCGTTTGAGAACGTCGTCTCGATCACATAAGGGCCTTCCCATTTGGGCTGGAATTTGCCCTTACTTCTGTGAGTAAGGATCATCGGCCTTCTTACGACTAAAACTAGCTCGCCGACTTTGAATACCCTTTCCTTCACTTTTTGATTAAAAGCCCTGGAAATGCGTGCTTGATAGAGCGTGATGCGCTGTTGATCTTGGAGGTGTTTCTCGTCTAATCCTTCTAGCTCTTGAAGCCTTAACAGGTCATTCTTTTCTTGAGTTAACCCATTAGCCACGGCTATCCTGAGTGACGGGATTTGGATCTCGATGGGGAGAACCGCTTCGCTTCCGTAGACTAATGAGAATGGTGTGCAACCTGTTGGTGTCCATACCGTTGTGCGGTCCGCCCAGAGACATCCTCCCAGCTTCTCATTCCAATCCCTTTTGTTCGAAGAGACGAACTTCTTCAAGAGCTTGATAATGGTTTTATTGAAAGCTTCCGCCAAACCATTAGCAGTAGAATAATATGCCGTAGAGGCAATATTTTGTATTCGATTTTTATCGCAAAATCGATAAAATGCTTGGCTGATGAATTGGGGCCCATTGTCGTGGATTATCCTTTGGGGTATCCTGAAGCGGTAAATGACGTGATGCTTGATGAAGCTGATCACATTAGATGCCTTTACCTCAGCAAGAGGGATCGTCTCTGCCTATTTGGAGAAGTAATCCGTGATGGCCAGTATGAACCGGTGACCTCTGGAAGAAGACGGGTGAATAGGACCAATAATATCCATACCCCATGCTTCGAAAGGCCAGGACGCAACCGTAGGATATAGATATTCAGGAGGTCGATGGATAAAGTCTGCATGGACCTGACAGGATCTGCATTGTCTTGCATACTTTATTGCATCTGTGATCATAGTAGGCCAGTAATAGCCCATTCTCCTGACGCGATCCTGTAGCTTAGGACCGGGTTGATGCGCTCCGCATACGCTGTCGTAGGCTTCACGGATAATCCGCTGTGCTTCATCACCAGAGAGACATCATAATAATAGTCCGTCATAAGACCGGCGATATAGACATTGTGACGATGCATCGAAATAGAAGCGTAATGATCGTCTTTTAACGGATACCGCTTCTTTAGGATCCTCTGGCAAGATCCCGTATGCTACAAAATCTATAAAGGGACTTCTCCAGTCTCTCCTGGGAGGATCTGTGTCTACCGGGTAGCTGTGTTCTATGCGAAAGTTATTTTTCACACAGAATAAATCTCTGTTAAGAAGGATTACCGAATTCTGCCTTCTTATAGGGGTAGCTAAATCTGCAGCTAGACTGGCTAGGGCATCAGCTTCCAGATTCTGAGATTGAGGCACATGCTCTAGGAAGAATCCTTTGAATGTCATGGCTATCTCGACCGTTGCTCGGTGATAGGGGATGAGGTCTGGATTCCGGACTTCATATATTCCTCTGACTTGATTGACGATTAGCAGAGAATCACCGAAAGCTTCCAGAGATTCGACGCCCAATTCTTTAGTGACTTAGAGGCCGATTAGTTGAGCGTTGTATTCTTCCATATTGTTGGAACATGGCTCGCTAAGAGAATATGCTCGGTAGATGACGAGCTTATCAGGAGTAACCAGGATAATTCCTACTCCTGAAACCACGTTTCCCCTGGGACCAGTTCTGGAGGCACCATCGAAGAACAGTTGCCATGCACCACTTTCCATTACGGAATTACACTCTGCAACTTCGTCGGGAATGTCCTCGTACAGCTTGGAGGCCTCCGGGATCGGATGAGCAGCTAGAAAGTCAGCCAATGCTTGGCCTTTGACAGACTTCTGAGGGACATACACCATGTCATACGGTGTCAATAATATCGCCTAGGTTGCAAGTCGAAAATTAAGAACACTTGGCTTGTTTGTCATTACCCGAAGAGGATTGATCTTGGAGATGATGTGAATGGTTTGGCCTGTGACATAGTGTCGTATTTTCTGAATAGCGAACATCAGAGCCAAGCATTCTTTCTCCACTGGATTGTACCGGTGTTCGGCTTCGACCATCATCCTGCCGAGGTAGTAGATAGCCTTTTCGTGACCCATCTCGTTCTTCTGTGCGAGAAGAGCTCCTAGAGAATGATCCATCGCTCGAACATACAACACAAATGGTCTTCCTATGACAGGAGGCACCAGAAGTGGTGGACTGGTGAGGTAGTGCTTGATATCACCGAACGCTTGTTGACAGGCTTCGTCCCATACGAAGGATACACCTTTCTTCATGAGACGAGAAAAAGGCTGACATCTCCCCGAGAGGTTGGATATAAATCTCCGGATATAAGCCAGACGACCTTGAAATCCCCTGAGTTCCCTCAGATTATGGGGCAGTCGCATTTCTAAGATAGCCTTGACTTTATCAGGGTCCACTTGAATGCCTTTGGCGGTAATGACAAATCCCAAAAATTTGCCACTAGATACCCCCAGAAAGGACTTTGTAGGATTCATTTTGTGTTGATATCGGCGCATCAATTCAAATACTATCTTCAAGTCTTGGATGTGATTATCCTTGAGGCGGCTTTTGACAGCTACATCGTCCACGTAATACTCTACGGTCTTGCGTAAATGCTCATGGAATATGTTACTCATAGCCCGTTGGTACGTAGCCCCGGCATTCTTCAATTCGAAGGGATGACCGTATAGCAATATACCCCCAGTGGTGTCCGGAAGGCAGTGTGCTTCTCATCTTCAGGATGCATCTTGATTTGATTATATCCTGAAAATTTGTCCATGAAAGACATACGTTCAAAACTGCATGCATTATCAATCATGACGTCTGTGATGGGAAGAGGAAACTCATCCTTGGGGCAGGCTGCGTTCAGATCTCGGTAATCGATGCAGACTCGTACTTTCCTATTTTTCTTCATGACCGGGACAATATTGGCGACCCAGTCGGGATATTGCTCTTCATGGATGAAGCCGCAGGCTATCAACTTTTTGATTTCAGCTTCAATGGCATCCATCATATCCGGGCAGAATCGGCGTTGGTGCTGCTTCACAGGCTTTGAACCGGACAATATGTTGAGCCTATGAGTAGCTACCTTTGGATCAAGGCCTGGCATGTCCTCATAATTCCATGCAAAGACGTCGATATATTTTTTTATCAGCTGGATAAATTCTTCCCTTTCTGCTTCGGAAAGATTATTACTGATAAATATCGGCTTCGGCAAAAGTTTATCTCCAACGTCAATCTGGATAACTTTGTCTTCAGTGGGAGGTTCTTTCTGCTCGAAGCGGAACTCCCATTGTGTATCCATTTGCTGAGCCCAAGCGTCATTCTCAAACGGTTCAAATTCTTGTTCGTCTGATTCGAAGGAATCCGTCACTACCATATTTACTGATAATGTTCGCTGGAGAGCATGAGATGAGTCGGAGGGCGCTGAGCCGTTTTGAGAGAAGAAAAAGGTATCCTCGTTTGACTCAAGAGTTGCGCGAGAGGTGGTATACCCTAACCCGAAATGAGTTCACTGATAGTAGGGATCGCCGTGCAGCGGCATTCGTCTGCCTTTCCCGTAGTTGAGACCCAGTTCCAGCTTCAAGTTATAACCCATATTTTGCATAATCTTCAGAGCTTGCGGGCTGTATCTGTGAACCTATATTTTACCGGCATCGTCGTCGGAAGAATCCTCTCGCACAGTCGGTTTGTTGCGCATGCAGCCGAAGACTATTGGATGCTGACTGCTATAAGTAGGTAGGATAATGAAGATAGAATCCTCATACGGTCCATATGTCGTGGCGACATTGGATGATGACGCTACTTCCTATATATACGGATGATAGGAATCTATAGCTTCTAAGAATTTTTGCGCTATAGGTTCTATATCGTCGTAGGGGGAGGATTCCTGATTTGGAAGTTGGGCGTCAATATACTGGAAAAGAGTATATTTATTATCATCTGAAACTCTGTTCCTGGTTGCATTTACATCATTCGGCTGCCTGTTGCGCCGGAGGTTGATGACCAGGGATGGAGGCTTCTGGTTTAGAGTGATCACTAGAGGATCACCCCCTTTTCCTGACCTGGTCTCGTTCAGGTGGATAGCCATAGGTTTTATGGCTTTTGGACGAGTAGTCCGTCCTTTCACCTGGATTGACAGAGTTTGTTTGGCAGAGGGTTCTTCTGGCTCCCGGTGGGATTCCTTCTCTGCTTCGGCTGACACCTCTTCCATGCAGTCTTGGGAGTACAACACGGCATCAGAGTAGTAGGATCCTACTCCTTTGAACGGGTTCAGGTCAGCAATCTCTGTTTGCACTGTTCCTTTGGCGTCTACATATTTGAAGCATTGGTGTAGAGTTGAAGGAACGATGTTGTGGTCGTGGATCCAAGGTCTATCCAGCAGAATGTTGTAGGACACCTCAGAATCGATGACGTAATATGTAGCCACCGATCTGAGGTTGCCAATCTGGATCCTCAGGCGAATTTTCCCCAACGGCTTACTTCTTCCGGCGTTGAAACCCACGATTGTTGTGGTGGTGTACGCCAATTCGCTGGTAGGAATCCTCAGTGGTCTGAGCAGACTATGAGGGATGATGCTGATTGACGATCCCGGATCTATGCGAATCCGATCGACCTTCATGGAACCGATGTACCCGGTGTAGTAGAGGGGTCTGTCATGTCTGTTATGTTTTAACAGCATGTCGTCTTGAGTGAAAGTGATGTTTGGGATCACCTCCATCACACTGTGGCATTGAGGACACGCCATGGGTTCTTTGGTAGAGGACTTGAGCTGGGTCAAGTATGCATCCACCTGTATCAATGCTTCACTCAGGGCTTGACGAGTGTCCTGAGAGAGCCTGAGTAGCTCGAAGATGGACATCCTGGCTGGTGTATTAGCCAGTTGGGCCAGGATGTCGAAGTTGTATGGCTTCTCTAAACCTTTGTTTGGAATATTTTTCACAGGTTTATCGAAGCGCACTTCTTTTTGCTTTTCTTTGTCCGCCGAAGTTGGTCTTGAAGGACCGGCCTCTGGTACGGCGGGCTCTGGTTTTGAAGGCTTGGCAGTTGAAGCGTCTGCTGGTGCATCTTCCTGACTCGCTCCGTAGTCCTGGAGGTAGGCTTTCCCTGAGCGGGTTCCAGGAGCCAAGACCTCGTCTTCTGATGCCAAATGTACCGTAATCATGTGGCACGGTTTGTGCTTTAAGTTCTTTTTAGACTTAGCCTTAGCCGCTTGAGTCTCTTTCTCGATCTCTGGCACCAGATCTGGATGAACCCACATAGTCTCGCCTCGCTGAGTAGTTAGCGGTAGCAGGTCATGATTTTGACCTCTAGTTGGAGGGAGGTTAACGATGTTCATCGTCGTCCAAAAAATAGGCGTAACACCATCCGGGACTTCTTGGGGAGGCAGATTTGCCAAATTGCAGGGAGATCATGTTGGTCGTGACCGTCTTCTCGCTGTTGCGCAGAGTGATGGCTTTAGCATCGATCAGCTCCTGGATCTTCCTTTTCAGTATATAACACGCCTTTGTGGGTTGATGTATGTACCTATGGAAGATGCAGTACTTGGGGTTATTGGTACTGCCGGCCTCATTGGGCCGTCTTACCTTAGGAAGGATAATCTTGCCGCTTTTGACGAGATATTCGAATATGCTTGGAATATCATCGTCGTCGAAAGAGTACACTTCAATGGGCCTGGAAGTCCCAGGTTTCGTCTACGTGGTAGCCACCGTCTTTTGCTTGGACGTGTTGATCGCCAGAGCTTCTTTACCTTTGGTACCACGAGGATGATCGATGTTGGAGGATGACCTCTTACCTTTATCAGAGGTCGAGATCATGATGCCATTATCGCACGCCTTCTGACTATTGTCCTCCGCAGCTACCGCTGAGATGATGAACGAGGGCCAATCACGGAACTGATATGGTCCTGTGAACGCCGAGATCACGGAGAGAGGGTTCTTCCTGCAGATGTCCACCAATGCTGAGTCTGGGACTCCTAGAGGCATTTGTAGAGTGGCTTGACGAAAACGTTCGATGAAAGTGCGAACATTTTCTTTTTCCCTCTGCCTGACTTCGATGAGAGAGGACATAGACATATCCATTCCTCCCTCGTAGAATCTTGTAAAGAACAAAGCCTTGAAGTCTTCAAAGGAAGTAATGTAGTTGTCCGCCAGACTTCGGTACCACTGGTAAGCTACTCCCGAGAGACAGCCTTTGAACATCCGAGTAAGGAGGGCGTCGTTCCCTTATAACAACACTGTCATCATGCTGAAGTAGTTCATGTACTGACTTGGTGATATTTTTCCCTCTAACAAAGCCATAGTCTGTGGTTTGTATCTAGGAGGGAAAGGGACCTCTTCCTAGATAACAGGGTAAGGTTGGTTGATTCCCAATTTCTTGAGCTGATCTTTGTGCTTGAGGGCATCAAATTGGGTTTCAACTCCCGTACTGCCTGCATCGGATCTTCAGCCGGTAGCGGGACCACGGAGTGATGAGGAATCGATGGCATCGCAACTCCGACGGAAGGTAATACATTCTCCGAGTGAGGAAGCGAAGGAACTGCTGATTCCTGATCTAGAACAGGCTCTTGGATCGTGTTGGATGGTGGTAAGTCCACCCCCACGCGTATCTGAGTTGGAGGGGCCGATGCTAGAGCCATGGCAGCTGCGTGTTGAGCTAGCATCATCTGGTGCATATTCTCTATCATAGATTGCATTTCTTTCAGAGATGTCTCCAGTGTAGTAATGTGCTGCTCAGTGTTCCCGGATGGGGAAGCTTCCTCGTGTTTATCTCCAATGGCATAGACTCCCATCTCCCTGGGTGTCATTGAAAGATTAGTATAGGTCTCTTTAGAAGTTGACTCTATACTTTTGGTATCTGATTCAGGAGACTGGCGACTCCCAGCATCGGAATCAGAAGAGTACGGAGCCGGTTGTTGCGACCTTGAACGGGTGTTTTGGAACACCCCAGCTTCGGTGTTCGTAAGGAGCATATTGAATCTCCTTCGGCTCGGAGTTCTAGAGGGATGACGTCTTAAGCCCGATCCTCCTCTAGGCATGTGTGAAGCCATGTTCACAGATGCATGCGTGTGCTCTTCTTCCTGGAGAGATGGAGAGTAGCTCAACCGGTCGAAAATTAACCGCTTTGCTTCAGGACAACAATAATTAATTACAATCCTATGACTATTACAACAGTGCTCGCTAGGAGGCGTAATAGACATGTTGGAAGATCCCCTCTTCTTGTGCTTCTGGATCAGATAATTGCGCAGGTCAGTAGTAGTTACGGTAGAAGAAGATGATCGCTTGTTCCTTTTCTGGCGTAAAGGTCGTGAAGCTGAGTAGTCCGCCGCTTGCTTTTTCTTGCGTAGTTTGCAGTGATCATCTGCTTTTTCGTCGAAGGCAGATGTACTTTTGCGCGCGGAGCGCGTTTGGGAATCCTGATTTGGCGCTGAGGCATCATCAGAAATTTTGTCTATTCCGCCAGGGAAGGGAGACTGAAATTTATGCGCAGAGCGTGAAGTAGGCTTCTGGACTAGCGCTGAGGCATTGTCAGAAGTTTTGTCTGTTCCGCCAGGGACGGAAGACTGAAATTTACGCGCAGAGCGCGGATTATACTTCTGGGTTAGCGCTGAGGCTTTGCCAGAAGTTTTGTCGGTCCTGCCAGAGACAGGTGACTGAATTTTACGCACAAGGTGCGTATTATACTTCTGGGTTAGCGCTGAGGCTTTGCCAGAAGTTTTGTCGGTCCTGCCAGAGACAGGTGACTGAATTTTACGCGCAAGGCACGGAGGAAGCAAAGCTACAACCTTATTGGTCGGAGAGATCGGAGAGATCGGAGAGTCCACAGGAATGGTAGAGGATGTCTTGGGCATCCAGACCTTACGCAGATTTCTGTTGTTTTGGACGGAGAGGGAGTGAGAGCTGCCCCCTGCTCGAAGCATGTTTTCATAGGCAGACTGGTCGAACTGGACGACCAGTGTCTTCTTCACGGATCCCACGGATACCGCATCGTGTTGAGCAATAGCTTCCTCATCAGAAGAGAAAGATGTCCCCAGCAGAGTCGCCATCTTGTTTTGGGTGATAAACGGGAAAAGATTGATAATGTGGAAAACGAGGTCTTATACGAAGACCCGTCCTTCTTTTATGTTTACAAACAACAAGATTGTATAATTTGATCCTACATGAGGATGTCTAAGTACAATTTATTTAATCTGGGTAAATATTGTTATAGGTGTCTGATCTGCAGTCGATCAATTTAGCCCTTGGACCACACGATGTTGAAGAAGTGCCGTGGAAGACAAAAAACGGCTTTGAAGGTTGCTAAAGAGGGGGGGGGATACCCGATGCCAAAGTCGTCGATCCCTTCTCTTTGCCTAAGCTCTGGATTCTTCTCTCTCTCTCTCTCTCTCGACCTCTTTTCTCCAATTTTTTTTGACCTCCAATTTGTCAACCTTTTTCTCTGTTGATAGAGGTCTCTATTTATAGAGTTTTAGTGACAGTGACCACTCAGTCGGTGTAGAAACCGAGTAGTGGAAAGTACAGCACCCTTTTACATGATGGTTTAAAATAACCAATACCTGCGTATAGATAACCTTTTGAGTGAGCATGTGACGCGCGTCCAACTAAGGGACAGAACGCGTATATCTGCTGCAAAGATCACAGCGTAGAAGCCACGTAGGTAGTTATCCCTTGTGTAGAAGAGATTGGAATAGAAGCCAATGACTGTCACCATGGCATAGAAGCCAAAATAGGCATAGAAGCCGAGTAGGCATAGAAGCCAAGTAGGCGTAGAAGCCAAGTGGTCATAGAGGCCGAGTGGGCATAGAAGCCGAGCAGGCGTAGAAGCCGAGATGATGTAGACATTTTAGCCGGAATTACGGCTCTTAGAGATATAATCAAATCTCTTACGTTAAATACAGAGACCTGCCCCCATCCTGCGCATTAAATACAGAGGCTCGTCTTTAAGATTTGCCATCATTCTGCGCATTAAATGCAGATATGCACCTCAAATTCTGTACGAAGAGTAACTGCTGATGTGGCGGTCTGTTTGCCTTCTGCGGAGCATAAGAAGCTCACGTCTGCCTGTGTAGGACTGGGCGACGTATTTCCTTATATGTGTAAGAGTAGTTTACGCAAAGGGGATGTCACTAAACGATGGTTCGGTGACCTTTAATCAAATCTCCAATATTAAATTTGGAGATCCGCCATTATCTTGTGCATTAAATGAGGAGGCATGTTTTGAAGGCCTGCCACCCTTCTGTGCATCAGGTGCAGAGACTTGCCTTGGGCATTTGTCAGTATTCGACGCTTTAAATGCAGAGACGTGCCTCGAGAAACAGTCACCGCTTTGCGCATTAAATGCAAAGACGTGCCTCGAGCCCTGTACGAAGTGCAGGTTTTAACGTGGCAGCTGTTTGTCTTCCGCGGAGCGTAAACAGCTCACATTTGCCTGTGTAAAATTAGGCAGCATATTCCTTCGTATCTGTAAAAGCGGTTTACGCAAAGGAAATGGCAGTAAATGACAGCCTGGGTTGCAATGCCGCGCCATCACTATACCCGTCGTCTGGGGAGTCGTTCAGTACTCTCTGTCAGGAATCCAGACGTCAGGTTCATTACATGATCTGACAGGTTCATTTCCAAGAACACGAAGCGTTCCTCGTACACTTCAATGTTGTATTGAAAGCGGATGAGTTTTACATCATATAGGCGATAAAGCACCCTGTTTACGCTGAAGCTGTAAAGCCCCGCTCCGCGCCGGCGTTATGTATCAAAGTGAGTGGGCAGAACTTCGTTCTCTGATTCTTGCATGCCTTAATAATAACCTGAGTTTTTGCTTGCAATATTTTCTTAAGAGAATGATAGAACCTGCCTTGCATGTTAATGAACGAACTCACCTAGCTTGTCTTTGAATCAATGCCTGCTTAACGAGAATCCTGAATCGCCTGCTTAGAGTGCATGAACATGTTCACTATCGTCTATGCTTCGAGAGAACCATACTGTGCCTGAACATGTTCAAGTGATAAGTCGGATTGCCCTGCAACAACGAGTGTATTCTGATGGTTCGTCTCGTCTGCATACTAGAGTTTATTTGATAGTGTTCCATGCATTAGCACGCGGTCGGACAATGGCTATTGGTGGAGAGCTGAACTGCATGTGTCACGGCTGCTACCATGATAGTGCAAAGCAACCATGAGTCACAGCTGCCTCTAGCATCAGATAAAGAGTCATTGGTATGCTATTCCACCAGCTGCCGATCCTGAGTTACTCGGGGACCGCCCTGCATATAGCTAAGTCATTGTGTTGGCTTGGATAGTGACTGCCCCTAAGATTGCGCATTGTGTGTCTAGCTTTGCATCTGACCCTGGAGTCGCACGAGACACGCTGCGCACACCCTGAAACATGAACGATTGCTTGCTTGCATATTCAATATGAAACTCTGTTTCCAAACATGTTTCCAAACAAGTAAATCGACTCTGCTAGAACTGCATGAAACGGACCTAGGTAAAACTAGAAAGATCACTAGTAATGTAATGTTTTATAACATGATTACTTAGTGCCTGTTTGAGTGAATGCTTATTTCTGTTCAGTTGATTTATCTCACCAGTACTTGTATAAAGTGCTGACCCACCAACAGTTTACTTGCTTGTAGGTACTGGATCGTCCGAGGAAGCGATAGGCGTGCCACAGTCCCGAAGACCCGGAATCCTGGTTTCGATTGTTGTCCCGAGAATGCTATCGTATAAGGGGGCATAATGTATGGAACGAACGTATGCCTTTGCTAAAGGAAACCCAAGTTGCCTCGATTGTCCCGAACACTCAGTTGGCTAATGCATTGCATTGCAACAAGTCCCTTTCTACTGCTTACTCGATTAATGCGATGATAGCCAACTATCAACTTAAACGATTGGCCTTGCACGGGCGCAACCCCAGGCCCGTGCGGCATCACATCCCCCAAAGGCTCGAACGGGCCATTCGCTTGGCTTCCTTCCTCCCTCGCACCCGCGGGACGGGTGCGGTAATTCGCGTCCGGCGTGCCGAGGTACGGTGATATGTGTCCGGTTCGTTAATCCTGGCCGTACGGGGCGGGGCAGGGCGGAGCGGCGGTCCGGGCGGGACCGGGGCATGACAGAATAGTATCAGAGCGGAATCGATTCTCTGGCCCAAATCCGTTGCTATGACTCTGAGATATTATCGATATGGTTTTGCAAAGAGCGTTCCATACAATAAGTCCATAGATATTCTCAAAGTGCAAAATGTTTCCTGAACTTGAATTGCTTGATTGTTTCGATTGAGTACGACGAGGGCGGCACTATCGCTACTCGGGATATCGAGAAGTTTATCCTTGAAGTTTCGAGGACGAAACTTTTTGTTGGTTGGTAAGTATGTAACGCCCCGCTCTGCGCCGGCGTTATGTATCAAAGTGAGTGGGCAGAACTTCGTTCTCTGATTCTTGCACGCCTTAATAATAACCTGAGTTTTTGCTTGCAATGTTTTCTTAAGAGAATGATAGAACCTGCCTTGCATGTTAATGAACGAACTCACCTAGCTTGTCTTTGAATCAATGCCTGCTTAACGAGAATCCTGAATCGTCTGCTTAGAGTGCATGAACATGTTCACTATCGTCTATGCTTCGAGAGAACCATACTGTGCCTGAACGTGTTCAAGTGATAAGTCGGATTGCCCCGCAACAACGAGTGTATTCTGATGGTTCATCTCGTCTGCATACTAGAGTTTATTTGATAGTGTTCCATGCATTCGCACGTGGTCGGACAATGGCTATTGGTGGAGAGCTGAACTGCATGTGTCACGGCTGCTACTATGATAGTACAAAGCAACCATGAGTCACAGCTGCCTCTAGCATCAGATAAAGAGTTATTGGTATGCTGTTCCACCAGCTGCCGATCATGAGATACTCGGGGACCGCCCTGCATATAGCTAAGTCATTGTGTTGGCTTGGATAGTGACTGCCCCTAAGATTGCGCATTGTGTGTCTAGCTTTGCATCTGACCCTGGAGTCGCACGAGACATGCTGCGCACACCCTGAAACATGAATGATTGCTTGCTTGCATATTCAATATGAAACTCTGTTTCCAAACATGTTTCCAAACAAGTAAATCGACTCTGCTAGAACTGTATGAAACGGACCTAGGTAAAACTAGAAAGATCACTAGTAATGTAATATTTTATAACATGATTACTTAGTGCCTGTTTGAGTGAATGCTTGTTTCTGTTCAGTTGATTTATCTCACCAGTACTTGTATAAAGTGCTGACCCACCAACAGTTTACTTGCTTGCAGGTACTGGATCGTCCGAGGAAGCGATAGGCGTGCCACAGTCCCGAAGACCCAGAATCCTGGTTTCGATTGTTGCCCCAAGAATGCTATCGTATAAGGGGGCATAATGTATGGAACGAACGTGTGCCTTTGCTAAAGGAAACCCAAGTTGCCTCGATTGTCCCGAATACTCAGTTGGCTAATGCATTGCATTGTAACAAGTCCCTTTCCGCTGCTTACTCGATTGATGCGATGATAGCCAACTATCAACTTAAACGATTGGCCTTGCACGGGCGCAACCCCAGGCCCGTGCGGCATCACGTCCCCCGAAGGCTCGAACGGGCCATTCGCTTGGCTCCCTTCCTCCCTCACACCCGCGGGACGGGCGCGGTGATTCGCGTCCGGCACGCCGAGGCACGGTGATACGTGTCCGGTTCGTTAATCCCGGCCGTACGGGGCAGGGCAGGGCGAAGCGGCGGCCCGGGCGGGACCGGGGCGTGACAGAAGCAGCCTGGACATACTGCATTACGCGGATGGTCCTTGAGCCTATATTTTTACGCTGTGCTCAGCGGAAAAGCTCTGTTGCATGTTTGATGGCTCTGAGGTCCTCTGTTTATGCTGCTCTACATCCACATGCTGCGTAGAGCTATCCTGCATATTTTTCATGCTTCTACAAGACCCCCTTCAAAGCTTTTAAATTCCTCGTAATTTGAAACGCTTTGAATGAAGCCTGAACCGTTCCTCGTAACTCAAAACGCTCTGAATGGAGCCCGAAACGGTCAAGCCTGACACGTTCTTTCATGGCTGACTTTATGGCAGAGTTATTAAGGATCGGTATGACCTCTCTCGCCTATAAAAAGGCTGAGGAGTTAACCTGTTCTTCCCACATTTCCTTCACTACACAGAGATGATGGCCGGAGTTCGTCGGGTCAACTTGAGGAAGAAGGAGATCATGCTCTTCCAGGTCGCCATCTTGTTTTGGGTGATAAACGGGAAAAGATTGATAATGTGGAAAACGAGGTCTTCTACGAAGATCCGCCCTTCTTTTATGTTTACAAACAACAAGATTGTACAATTTGATCCTACACGGGGATGTCTAAGTATAATTTATTTAATCTGGGTAAATATTGCTATAGGTGTATGATCTGCAGTCGATCACTTTAGCCCTTGGATCACACGATGTTGAAGAAGTGTCGTGGAAGACAGAAAGCGGCTTGGAAGGTTGCTAAAGAGGGGGGATGCCCGATGCCAAAGTCGTCGATCCCTTCTCTTTGCCTGAGCTCTGGATTCTTCTCTCTCTCTCTCTCTCGACCTATTTTCTCCAGTTTTTTTTTGACCTCCAATTTGTCGACCTTTTTCTCTGTTGATAGAGGTCTCTATTTATAGAGTTTTAGTGACAGTGACCACTCAGTCGGTGTAGAAATCGAGTAGTAGAAAATACAACACCCTTTTACATGATGGTTTAAAATAACCAATGCCTGCATATAGATGACCTTTTGAGTGAGCATGTGATGCACGTCCAACTAAGGGACAGAACGCGTATATCTGCTGCGAAGATCACGACGTAGAAGCCACATAGGTAGTTATCCCTTGTGTAGAAGAGGTTGGCGTAGAAGCCAATGACTGTCACCATGGCATAGAAGCCAAAATAGGCATAGAAGCCGAGTAGGCGTAGAAGCCAAGTAGGTATAGAAGCCAAGTAGGCGTAGAAGCCAAGTGGTTATAGAGGCCGAGTGGGCATAGAAGCCGAGCATGCGTAGAAGCCGAGATGAGGTGGACGTTTTAGCCGGAATTACGGCTCTTGGAGATATAATCAAATCTCTTGCATTAAATGCAGAGATCTGCCCCCATCCTGCGCATTAAATGCAGAGGCTCGTCTTTAAGATTTGCCATCATTCTGCATATTAAATGCAGATACGCGCCTCGAATTCTGTACGAAGAGTAACTGCTGATGTGGCAGTCTGTTTGCCTTCTGCGGAGCGTAAGAAGCTCACGTCTGCCTGTGTAGGACTGGGCGGCGTATTCCCTTATATGCGTAAGAGTAGTTTACGCAAAGGGGATGTCACTAAATGATGGTTCGGTGACCTTTAATCAAATCTCCAGCATTAAATATGGAGATCCGCCATTATCCTGTACATTAAATGAGGAGGCGTATTTTGAAGGCCTGCCACCCTTCTGTGCATCAGGTGCAGAGATATGCCTTGGGCATCTGTCAGTATTCGGCACTTTAAATGCAGAGACGTGCCTCGAGAAACTGTCACCGCCCTGCGCATTAAATGCAGAGACGTGCCTCGAGCCCTGTACGAAGTGCAGCTTTTGACGTGGCAGTTGTTTGTCTTCCGCGGAGCATAAACAGCTCACATCTGCCTGTGTAAAATTAGGCAGCGTATTCCTTCGTATGTGTAAAAGCGATTTACGCAAAGGAAATGGCAGTAAATGACAGCCTGGGTTGCAATGCCGCACCATCACTATACCCGTCGCCTGGGGAGTCGTTCAGTACTCTCTGTCAGGAGTCCAGACGTCAGGTTCATTGCATGATCTGACAGGTTCATTTCCAAGAACACGAAGCATTCCTCATACACTTCAATGCTGCATTGAAAGCGGTTGAGTTTTACGCCATATAGGCGATGAAGCACCCTGTTTACGCTGAAGCAGCCTGGATATACTGTATTACGCGGATGGTCCTTGAGCCTATATTTTTATGCTGTGCTCAGCGGAAAAGCTCTGTTGCACATTTGATGGCTCTGAGGTCCTCTGTTTATGCTGCTCTGCATTCACATGCTGCGTAGAGCTATCCTGCGTATTTTTTATGCTTCTACAACTGCTGCTGATAAGCTCTGAACTGCATGATAAACTACTGTTGCTGGAGATGATAATCCTCTTGATACTGTTGCATAAACTGTGACCTCTTTGCCAGACCCGCACTACTACTGACACCTCCAAACATATCACGGTCCCTCTTTTGTTTCAAGTTCCACTCTCGCTCGACCTTGTGTGCCACCGCAAGTATATCAGAATATGTCTCATAGAAAGACATAATGAGGATTTTCACTTCCCAATTTAGACTTTTGCGGAAACGGATAGCCCAAACTTTTGGCTCCCTCACCAAGTACTCCACAAATCAGCTCAGCCTCCTGAACTCTGCGACGTACTCCTCTATGGACTCTCCCCTAAGTAAGGTTCTTAAACTACCTTCCTAAGTCCAATTTGTCTGTCTGAGCAAAGAACTTCTTCTTAAAGAGGTCCTTGAATACCTCCCAAGACCGCCCTGCATCAGCAAGAAGTGGCTCACTCCTGAACCAAGTACAGGCAATGTCGAACAGCTGAAGTCCTACCACCTCAACCTTCAGATCCTCAACAAGACGGGACACCCTCATGAGACACTCGATATCTTTGAGCCAATCATCAGCATAAATAATACCCTCTGTCCCCTTGAAAACTCGAGGCTCTAGCTTCTTAAAATTTTGATTGTTGCCCAACTTAAGCTGAACATACTGTGGCTTTGGAGAAGCCCCTCTCTAAACTGTTGCAATAGCTACATGATATATATTTTCCATACTTTGCCATATCATATCTGACTGCCTGTGCTGGGCCTCTATCTGTGCCCTTTATACCTCCATCATCTCTCTAAACAGTACAACCATCTGTGCAACATCTCCTTACACCGGAGGTGGTGGAAGTCCCTCTAAAGCAACTGGGGTAGTCCTTTGAACAGGTGAAGGAGGACCCCCGAAGGAAGTCGAGACTCCTACCTGAATTGATATCGTAGGAGGTATAACCCTTGGTATCTGAGTGGGAGGTTGAGAGGTGTCAGACCTCTCAGAAGCTGCTCCCGATTGATAGGATCTGGTCTTCGACGATATCCTAAAGATAGATCAAAACAAAAGAGATCAATTTGGTACAAGATAAGATATTATCAAGGAAGGACATCAATTTCAAAGTATTCAAAATGAATCAAGAGTAGCAATTTAAATCCTAGTTGTGATTGCGTATCCCTCTCTCATCCTAGTATCCTATGTCCTATATCCTATCATAGGGTCGCAGTAGTACAACTAAGCCTTTGTATTGCCATGACTTCGTACTAGTTAAGAAGCTGGACCTGCATGGGCCACTATAAAAATATGTCACGACCGATACCCGGTAAAGGGCACGAGAACTTGCATACGTCCAGCCTATGCCATAGCATCAGCGATAAAACACTGTCTGGGTTGTCAATACAATCTATCTATCTCACCCAGTATATATATCCTATCAATGTCTTAACTCCGAATGGAGGATAAAAGATAATAATAATGATATGATACTCAATCATAATAACTAAAGCCCGATAGGAATCAAAGAATTCTAAAGTAATATTTAATCTCTAAACATCTACAACTCATATCAATAACATTAAATCTTAATACAATATCCAAATCAAAATGAGTCAGAGACAAATTCGGTACCAATTTACTAATAGAGTCTAACTATAAAAGACTAGTAATCCGAATAAACCTTTCGATAATCACTCATGAACTAGTGGGTCCATGTCTGCACCATCTATAGACTGAGGTCCGTAATACGTCGGACACCAATCTCCTGGATCCTCTAAAAAATGTTATCCAGTCAGGAATAAAGTAAAGTACAACCCAATAGTAGTTCCAATTAATTGACAAAACTATAAAATAGTAAAATAGAGGATACTATATACGATGAGAAATAAACTGATGAATTAAGAATAATAAAGGAACATGCAATACTAGGAACAGAAATATAAATCAATGCGTACAAGAATGAAAGAGAGGAACTATAATGTTTGGAATAGAACATGGTAATCTATGAACTAAAATAAAGTCTATAATATACTATTATTTTGAGATACTAACTAGATATGTGATCGGCTTGGGATATTCAATGATTATACTAAGGAGAGCTAACTCAATCATTGTACGATTAGTTAGTAGCCAATGATTACACTACTTGTTGATAGTTCTTGATTAAATATTTAATTAGTATTTTCCCTGCCTCGACTGATACGATGGATCCAACCATGACATGTTACTAGCCAATGTATCTAATGTTTAACCTATAATATCCAATGTTATCCAATACAAACACGGAGCAATATTCGATACCATCTCGATAATTAAGGTAATATCTCATGACTGTCGATCCAATAACAATACTAATTCGTGTACCATTATATCAAGAATTATAAGTAACATTTCTAAATACTTGAATTATAGTAGTAATCAAATAATAAAAACTATCAGAGAATGTACTCGCCTGAGCAGGTCCAGAGCAATGAATGAGTCTTGGTGTCTGAACTGGTGTCATACAGACCTATATATAAAATGTCATATCATTTTGGTATAATAAGAGTAAGAAATGAGCTAAAATTCTATTAGGATGCGCTTCTAGGCTATTTCTAAGTCACACTAGTCAAACTAGTTATTTCTAGGTCTCATACTATCTAGTTAGCCTATAATGGTTATTAAGTAGCTAAATTAGCCAAACTATGTATTGCCCTAGAGTATAATCAATATCTTAACTATCACCTACACTAACTAGTATAACTTAGAACCAAACTCATATCCTATACTAATCCCCATACCTCCTGTTACTAACACTAATTAATATTCACTACAACTAACTGATATTCTTAAGTAACAAATACTAACATAACTTAACACTGCCAACACTATATCTGATACTAACAGATATTTCCATACACCCCTACTAATTGGTAACTAACAGTTAACTAATTCTATATACACTAATCTGGGATATATATAACTACCTAAGTTATATATATATATATATATATATATATATATATATATATATATATATATATACACACACACACACACATACACACACACACACAACTGAATCTAACTACTATTAAGGATCGATGCTAACTAATACTAACTAGAAGTGATACTAACATCTCCAATTCCACAATACTCTAACGGATACTTAAGCTAATTAGTATTCAATTAAGCTAACTGATATCAAGATCACTGCTCCTATATTAACCTAGCCATATACTAACTTACAACTGATAGACCCTACTAATTCACTTACTGATACCCTCATCCAAATTCTTATACCACAGTCATCAAGCTCCCCATATTTAATACACAACACATACCAAAATATTTCCTTCTCATAATTTAAACTCAACACAACTTGTCCCCACACACCCTTAATCTGAATCAACCAATGCACCTGCACCTCTGCTTTCATCCTAAATTTGACCCCAAATATCACCTACCTACATTGTGTATGCCATTGCATTCCTTACGTGCAATTGTCACAAACATCTGATACTTGGTATTATCTCCTAATGATACTGACACTTGTATACAAGTGTATAGAAACATCTATTGGCCCTTCCTGATGGACTTAAGCTTGCACACCCAAAATTGAACTCTAATACCCCCTGCAACCTCCTTACCTAGCTGCTACATGTTGAACCAAACCTTGTAGTGTATTGGAGAGTCGAGAACTAACTGTACAACTAAACACATTACTTGCAGATATCACCTAAGTATTTACTTCTTAACACAACATCTAACTAAATACTGAATCAATACACAGCCACTACTGACCCTCATAATCTGGGTTGCACTTACCTGATACACTCATATACCTCTCAAGTATGATACAATGTCTACCAGAAACAATATGATATTTTTACTGATACCTCACTTGGTGAACACATCTTCACATATTGGCAAGCAATTCCTGGCTGTTGTGCTCGAGTATGGAATGCACCAAGTGCAACATCTGAAACCCAATACTCCAAAATTCCCAAACTGCTGTTGCCTCCTTCATAGCACAGTGCTATGCTCGACACAATCCAATACTGCTACCCTAACAAGCTACAGCTGCTGTGCATAAGTGCACAATACTTATCTGAGCACAACTCCCCCCTTGATCCTCTCTATACAACCAACATATAACCATGTTCAGTAGCACTGCCAAGTGTTTGTATCTCTGATACAATACTTTCCAATAGACCTGCAACATAACTTCCCCCCTATATATAACTACTGTTCGAGCACACTACCCCTGCTGCCCTTAACCACTCCAACCTCCATCAGACCACTAATCACAACAACAACAACACCCAACAACAATAAGTAAGCTGCTGTTTCTCTCTCTATTTTATATTGCAACATGTACTCACAGCACACATACACAACTGCACAATACACAAATGTGCAAATGCACACACACTACACATATATGATAATAATAAATATATATACATATATAATCCTATACATATATCTATGGAAATATTTAAGCAAACATCTAGAGTACACAACTAAAGTATTAATGATACTCACCCAATAGAATGCTAAAACCCCCAAATATACCATAATAATCATATAGACATATCAAATACACAATAATATAACTAATACAGCTTGTTACAATAAAATTAAAAAGAATTTGCACAAATCATCCAAAATGAGCTCCGTATCACACCGTATCACAAAATATCATGATACGACATACTCGTATCCATTTGTGGACACATACCTAGTCCTATAACCCCGATCTAAGCCTAATGAGATCTAATTATTCTCATAACACACAATTGATGTGTTAATCTCATAATTTTCCTTAATTGGGCATAAATCACCATGTAGATTCTATAATACAAGTTATATGAATCTAGTTCTTGATCCTATGGATAGTCCTAAGCCAATGGATGCTTTTTAATTACTAAATGCATGAATTAGAGTCTAATTTAAGGGAAGAATTCAGAATTTATTTATTGGGAGATGGATTCCTAATGAAATGCTCAATGGACACAATTTGGACACGATCTCCTTGCCAATTCCTCCTCCTTCAGGTGCTCCTTGCAATTTAAGTTCCAATGCTTCTTAATTAACAAATTTGGAAGGGAATTGAGAATAATTTAAGGGAAATTATTAGAGGGATGAATAAATTGGAGAATAACTCAATTGGGGATCTAAAATTAAAATAAAATAAAGTAGAGAGAGAGAGAGAGAGAGAACCCCCTCTATGTAGTGGACGGCCCCTTGCCCCTCTCCCAAGCAATGTATAAAGACTAAAATATCTCTATGGGCTTGTCATGATGAATATTAGTTAAGGAGGAAGCTTCTACTCCTAGTGGTTGGGTTAAATAAATCACTAACTAAATAATAGTGTCTAATTATTGTGCTCAATGGGTCTAACTTAAATGTGTTCCATGACAAGTCTAGTTAGGTCCAATTGGGTCTTCTAACAACTAGTTTAACTAATGTCTAATAACTAACCATTAACTAAATATAATACATAAACATATGCAACCATATCAAATATTAAAATAATATAAGCTAAAAAATATCCATACTAGCTATAGTAAAATAAGATATCAATCAAACAATAATTTTTAAAATACCAATATTACCAATATTCGAAAAAGACAAAAATATTCCTCTCTAGAAAAGTGGTAGTGACAGGTGTTTAGATAAAAGTAGCTAAAGGTGTCACCATAGTTACCAAACCCCTCATCGGATGCGGTCGTTCTCTTAGTACCTCACACTAGGTCATTGATAGTACTTAAAATTTGAGGGCTCCGGACGATGACCCAACCCAAAGCATTAATATTGAAGAGGTAATGGATCCAGGCCTTGGTGTGGGGTAACGTTCCCTTAGTGATTCTGTCCTTCTTCTTCGAAAGTTGCTGGAAAGTGCTATGATGGCACAACAACTCCCGGTACACTGCGATAAACCCCGGATGCTGTTTCTCTAACTCCTTAAATTCCTCATTGTCAGGCGTGTACTCCTCATACGACTTACTACCCCAGGGCAACCGTGAAACATCGTATATCTCGTGGAGAGCTAGTCCCATTTCCCCACCAGGAGTAAAGAAGGTCCCGGTGCGACCGTTCTACATTTCGGCCAAAGCCACGAACAGCTTCGGGTTCTTCTCCAAACTGTAACTGAAACCTCTTATGGCGTAAAAAAGGTTGGCCTCCTTCAGGGGCTGCCTGAATTTCTCTAATACCCAGAGGGTCAAATTTACCCAAGAAGACGAATGGTGCACCCAGTTGAGCAAGCATATTTTTTTCCTTGGAATATGACCCCTTGTCAGCGAGCTGGGTCAAAAAAGTATCAGCTCCGTAAATTTGAACATTCGGCCCTATCTCACTCATAAAAGCGTCAGGATCCAACCCCCGATATGAATAAGAAAATGATTCCTTAGATGCCACTTTTCTCTTCAGTTTAGAGTTAAAACGAATACCGCCGATTTGGGCTCCCTTTTGTCTGTCGTCAGGGTGCCCAACATCTTTCTTGGAAAAGACACAATGCTGAAGGCCAACAAGTGGCGCTCCATCGTAGGTATATGTATCTGTATCCTGCCAAAGGAAAAGGTCCAATTCTTCCTTTTCTTTACTACTTTAGCATTCAAAATGGTGAGGGCATCCCTAAACAGGAAGATGGGCTTTAATTGAGAAATACCTTTCGAACTCTCAATCATCCCAGAGTTCAACTGGCTAAGCAGATATAATAAAGATTGGTCCGTGTTCAACTTTATTCTTGCCTTAGATTGACCCTTATTGATCTGGGCTTGGACATTTACCACTATGTGGTCTAACCTTACGCCCAGTGTGGCCTGAGTATGACACACAATCACCTCCCCTGACGGAGACACAAGTAAAGTCACTATAAAACCAGAAACAAAAAGACGGTCAAAACCCTCGGGATGACATACGCGTCAGAAATAAACTCGAGCGCACAAAAGGATGCATATGATACATGCGCCCAGTCATGAACAGGACCTCCAGGCGGCCGAGTCAAGACTAGTACATACGGCCAAAATAAGACCCATGCATAAAGCATGCGGCATGGTCATAATGACGGATCCGTACATGTTCTAAATTATGTAGCGGACCGTATGCCAAGTGACTAGGCGTCTGTACTTCTTCTCCGCCAAAACTTACCCTTGATAGGCACTTGAATATCCTCATAGAAAAAGGAGAAATTCTTCTGGGCGTCGGGTGCGGAAGCCAAGCGCTTCCCCTTTTTGATCTTCTTTGTGGTGGAAGCAGAGGACGAAGTTTGGGGGCTATGGCAAATGAGCAAGCGGTCGGCGGCCAGAATACAGGGTTGAAGAAGTGGGAAGAGGAATATTCTCTCTCATGAGTGGAGCCCCTATTTATAGGGGATAAAGGTGACCCTTCAGCTCTTGTGCCACGCTGGCAGCCTTAATGAACGGCGGTATCTCGGGTCCCACGTCGAGAGATGGTGTAGAATCCCAAAGAAGATCCACTAAAAGATCAAAACAAATCCGTCATTTAATGACGATTTGATAGCTTGGAAGTTTCCACCCATGCAGCCCAAATGCCTAGGCAGCCCAACGCCCATGTGGCCCAACGTCCATGTGATCCAACGTCCATGCGACCTTCCAGACATACGGCCTAAAGTGCTTCTCCCTCTATGGTTTTTATTCAAAGTATTCCAAACTTATCAGTTTAAAAACTTTGAAGGGGTCTTGTAGAAGCATAAAAAATATGCATCCATGCGGCCTTGTGCCCCAAAACAAAAACTCAAAAGAGATCAGGCCTCAGAGTCTTCCTGCGGCCCAATAAGGTGACATCCATGCATCCCCAATCAGCTAAAGTAGCTTGGCCGCAGAAGGACTTAATGTGGCATCCCGTCAGTAGGATAGTCTCTGACATAAAATCCTGACGAAAATAATTTTTTTGATTGCCTCAAAAGACGTAAACATACTAAATAATAGAAGTCTCACGTCAGCACAAAACTTTACTCTCGATGATTGTGCAGCGCTATATGTACAACACAACTGGCCCCATACGTCCCAGATTCCATGCGATCTATGCATCTCTGGCCCCATGTGTCCTAGACTCCATGTATTCCATGCGTCTCTGGCCCCATGCGTCCCAGACTCCGTGCGTCCTATACGTCTCTCGCAGCATGCGTCCCAGGCTCCAACTGGTCTATGCCTCTCTGGCCCCATGCATCCCAGACTTTATGCTTCCTATGCGTCTGTGGCCATATGTCACCCTCACTTTTCCAACTAGGGGTAGTTTGGTAATTTGGCATGGGTAAATAATTTTTAGGAATAAATATTTAATTGGTGTGTTATAGAAATTATTTAATGATTGTATTAATTATTTAATTATTAGTGATTTATAGATTAAGAGTGACTTATATTAATTATTATGTTAGAGGCTAGTCCAATAATTAGACTTGTCATGACAACTAGTGAGCCTAGCTTGGACCCAAACTTATTAGACTCATTCTCATTAATTAATTAGAGAGCATTAGCTTAATTAGAATTAGTTAGAAGCTTTCCAAAATAGCTCTCCCTAATACTATTCATAATTGGATGGAGAGGAACAATTTGGACCATGCACATAACTTGGAAAAGGAGGAAGGGGCCGGCCACTATTAGAGAGGGCTCTCATCTCTCTCTCATCTTATTTGCATTTATTTAGATCTAGAAATTAGATCCTTAATTTCCTATCATTCTCTCCATTGAATTTCTATTCAATTCACCTCCATTTCCTTCTCAAATTCATCACTCTTGGAGCTTTGGAGCTTGGAGAAGCAATGAGCACAGGAAGGAGGAGCTTTGGAGCTATAGATCGTGTCCAGAACGTGTCCAATTTTATTTTCATTAGGAATCTATCTCCTAATTAGTAATTTCTAAATTTCCCCTTCATTATAGCTTCTTAATCTTGCATTTTACCCTTAGGAATCACCTCATGGCATGGGACTACCTATAGAAACAATTTCTAGGCTATTTTGTTAAGTATTGTGAGTTCTATATGGTAATTTGTGTGTATGTTGAGAAAATTATGAATTTGACACATCAATTATGTGTCATAAGACCAATTAGATCTAATTAGACTTAGATTGGGTTTGTGTGGCTAGTTACATGTCCATAATTTGATACGAGTAGACCGTGTCACAATAATTTGGTGATACGGGTTGATTTGAGATTTTTTCTTCGACATGGGGGTGTGCACATGTCACATTTTGACACAGATACGTAGTTGAGTAGTTAGCTCTTCGTATTGTTTATAATTTTTATTCTTGACTTTCTCGTATCCTTCGTGATACGTTTGGTGGTGTGTTGGAGCCGTATCGCAAGCGTATTATAGATTGAGTGTGATATGGGTGCAATGCAATCCACGTGTTTGTCGTATTGTATCATACTCTATTTATGTTGTCTATATACTTTAAATTGTATATGATATATATATATATATATATATATATATATATATATATTGGTTATTTATATCTATTTCCTATATTTTATGCTAGTTGTTGTTATATTTTTAGAGGTAGGCTAGATGTGTGGACTATTTTGTGTGTGGAGTAATTCTTGGTCTATTGGAGAGTGTAAGTTATTAGATTTTATTTAATTGATCAGTAGAAGAGATGGGAGAGGGAGTATCAGACCTACATGTTGGTTGCAACAAAGTGTTGCACGAGTGTTTATTGTGCAAACAGCAACACACAACAGCACCATGTGTTGTAAAGCAAACAGCAACAGTCGGGCAAGGTGGGGTTATGCACGAGCATGCACAACAGTCCAAAACAGTTAAGGGGAGAAGTGTATTATGTGACAGTGCACTGTGTGCACTGTCTGATACTTGAGAGCAGTATTAGGTTGGTGTGGTTGCTACTGTATGCAACACAGTAGTTAGATGGTCGGGCAATAGAATTTGGTCTGAATTGGAGGTAGCAGCAACTGATGTGCACTTGCATCAGGGAGCATCTCAAGATGAAGTATATCGGAACTGGGATGGGAAGGCTGAAGACCAACTGCAGCAACTACTCTGGAGTGCAATGCACTCGAGTAACTAGAAAGAGGGGGATCAGACCTGTGCACCATGTGTGCACTGGCAGTGTGCATGTATTGGAGGAATATGTATCATTGTGGTTTTAGTGAGGATTTCATATCAGATGGGGGGAGATATAGACTAAGTTTTATCAATGCAAAGGCAATTATGCAGTAAGATCTGAGTATGGTGTGCATTTTAAGAAAAACTGCAAGTATAGTTATATACCTGGAGCAAGATAGTTGTGTTCAGTGGACAGAAGGAGAAAGCAGTCAGGTAGACCTGGGTACTGATGTTGATGTTACTATCTGACTTTGTAAACCTCCTCACCAAAAATAGATATTTTGTGTATATTTTATATTATTATATTTATTATAGATTATTTTAAATATTAAATTACTTTAAATTATTTTCTTAGTTAATTAGAAAATAAATTTTTTAGTATATTTACTTATGTAAATATTTATTTAGAATCAGTTTTAGGCTATTTAGATTTTTGGAGATTTTTCTAGAATTTTTAGGTAATTAAAATATAGGAAACATAAATTTTTAGAACTTCCATGATTTACTATTGCAGAATATTCCTAGCAAATATTTATTTTAGGTTAAAATATTAATTATATTTTCTGTAATTTATTTAGAATTTTAAGAAATTTATTTGGATTTTTGAAATTATTTAGGATTTTTTTGGATATATATGGTCTTAATATTAGACATATGCTAATTTAGTATTAATAGATATTAATAAGATTATATATAAATTATTTGTATTATCTTTAACTCTATTTAAGATTATAAATTATTGAGATAAACTCAAACTCTATTTTAAATTAATTCAAATCCTGAGCCTACTAGGAAAGCAACTTCATGCATATCCTATCCTTATTTAAACTTATCATAATCCTATCCAAATTAGCCAATCCTAGTCGTATTCAATGAAGTAGTGTCCACCATTATAAATACCTCATCCTTCATATTTTTCCCCCAAATTTCCCTCTTTTTTGTCCAAAAATAGTCAAAATTCGTCATAAATTAGGCCTCATTTTCTAGTAGTTATGACGACTTAAAAATACGATATCTCCTAGCTCCGGACTCCAAACGCATTCCATTTTTTTTGTTAGAACCATATCAAGGTTAGTTTTCTGAATATATAAATTATTTTAATAATTTATGAACCTATTTTTCTAGAAAAATTCTAAAAGTGCCAGCTGTCCAAAATGAGACGCGTTTCTGTATTTTCAAGATTTCAGAAAATCACGAACTCAAAATTATGAACTGTTTAAAGTTTTGGAATATTGACATGTTGAAATTCCATAAAATTATTTTTCAGAATTTAGCATACAATTTTAATCTACTGTAAAATTTGTGCAGCGTAGACGTAAATAAAAAATTACCAAAAACTGTCATCTGTGCGCCCTTGTGGCCATAACTCTTTGCTGACTTGTGATTTTATGAAACCGTCGATTCCGACATTCATGTAGCACTAAAATATATAGGATTTTACACACAAATCTATGATTTGAGTTGGTTGCCTTTTGGTCAACGGATTGCCTCAATTTGCGTGCCACGGGTCACAAATTCGTAAAGTTGACTTTCTTTGGACCAAAATTAGGATTTAACAATAAAATCATATTATAATAAGATTAAAATACTATTTTAGATTATTTTATTCATAATTAAAATAGATTAAAATGGAGGAACCTATTCATCCACTTTTGTAACCTAACTTGTTTAATTTATGTGACGGGTAGATCGGATGACGCCTTGAGTTGGGACTTCATTCTTTTTCAGAGCAGGCAAGTATACCTTGCCAAATTGCTTACATTACTTTGCATACTTATCATATTTTTATATATTCATTATATATGTGTTTTCTTTTAGTCATAATTATATACTATATATATGTTGACACACACACTTGACACATAGTATCTTGTTACATCCCTCTGAGGACCTGGTCCTTTTTCAGGTGTAGACGATCATGACTATTTGTAGGAGCATGGATCAGGACTATCTACTCCATTCTCTTTCGAGGAGGTCTCTCTTCGAGTCTCATTGTTTATTAGATGTACTTATTTTTGTTCCTCTTATATTTTAGTTTGATAGTGGAATTGTCTCCACCCAACTACTTGTTCTTATCAAGCATTTTATACTTGATTCAGTTATATAGTTGATTGGTTATTTGATTCTGTGGATGAGATCTAGTTATGTCCTGTAACTTATGACAATATATGTACCACATGTGAGTTAATATTCATAATACAGCGTATGTCTGTATTATGGTATCCATATATTAGAGTTGTCATATACATACGGCTGACATGCTTACGTATTCCTAGTCCTACATATTTTGGGACTGGGGTGTGACATATTTTTATGGTAGCCCATGCAGGTCGAGAGCATATTACCTCAGTTACGTTACTGTACCGAGCAAGCTTGCGCATATGATTAGAATATAGGATCTTATCCACTTATTTAATCACCTCCCTTGATTTTATTTTGTACTCTTATTTGATAGCTTTTATTGCATCTTGCTTGATCCTTTCTCGATGTTAATCTTATCTTTTCTTTCGTGCTTGATAGAGGTTAGGAAGATGACTTGTACTAGGTATATACTCTCTATTATTCAATAATACTATTAGTTAAATTATTGTAAGTTGGGTAGTATGCCTCATAACCTATTATCCCATAGTCCTTTTGACCCATTAATGAAGTATAATTGAATGACACCAACTATATGCTAGCATAAGACAATAGTGTTTATCCAGATTATAGAACTAAGAGGCCCATACCCCTATTTGGTCGACTAGAGACTTAGACAAGAAGTTAGTATGGCAACTATAGAGGCACAATACCGGACGAGTCTTATCTTCTTTGTGAACTTGAATTATTTTGTACCTTCCTTCATCATAATCCAACGTACTTATATTTTTTGAACTACCTCCGCTTATGCTGCTATTTTATAGCCTAGTTTTGTAAGCTTATTCTTTTATCGAGCTTGTTCATGACATATATATTATTGGGGACGCCTACTAATACATCGTCTAAATCAGAATCAGTGTATTATGGTTTGATCAACCTTAGTGCGCTTGGTTCGCTCTTTGCATAACTACTTTACGTGGATTGAGATATAGTTGACTCAGCTTGTTAGATGAATATACTTGCCCTCTAGACATGTTTGAGCATATTGTATCAGTTACATAACTGTACTGATATAAGCATACAAATAGAAATTTACCAAAATAAGATAAATCTATAACTGCCCTGACAACTCTTTTTTTAAATTCTTTAATCGCCTTGAACCCCGTACTTGTATTCTATCACCTCCTCCTTGAATTCTTTATCATTGTTTTTTGTCTTTACCTATTTCGAAAAGATGAACGCTCGTGCTTGGTATAAGTTTGATATACTGATAGTACTAGATATACCCCATAGGCCAATCACATTACTTGGTGACTATCTTTTATAATTAAGGACATAAAACATATGAGATATTTTGTGGATTGAATAACATGATTAAATAATTAGAGGATGTTTTTTTAAATGTATAGCCTATGTGATAGATCGGTAAATTCTAAGTTGGGTAGAAGTTATATTATTAACTTGAGGTAAATTTTTTTAGATTGTGATCAAGTCAGATTAGATTGAGAGATTTAAGTCATTTTAATTTTGAGAATTTTTAGAAGAATAATTTAGATGATGAGGACTAACTTTAAAGATAAGAATGCCTTATAGAATAAATTTTAAATTTTTTGATATTGCAGACCAAATATTTATAATTTAAGCACATGATTTAAATTTTGAATATTGGAGATTGAATTAACAATTTAAATCTTGAGGAAAAAAATATAAAACTCTAAACATGAACATTGATGGATTGAATTCAAAATTTTATAATTTGATAATTTGAATTAAAAGTTAAATTTTGATTGTTGGATAACCTATTTGAAATGTTGATAATAAAAATTAAATTTAAAATTTGAAGAGTACAAAATTCTTAAGTTGAAATATAGGAATAAGATTTGATTAAAATTATTTAAAATTTATAGAAGATTATGATAGTTAGAAATTGTGATATAAAATTTGATGTGGGTTATTTAAATCTTCAAGATATCATATAGATTTGAATTAAATTTGGATGTTGATTATTTAAAAATCTAGAAGAGATTATGATAGGTTAAATTTTGATTCAAACAATGATTATTTTAATTTTGAAGAGATTATGATAGATTTGAATAGATTTTGTCATTTAAATTTTTAAGATGATTGCGGTTGACTCGCCTTAGATACGAATGTGAAAGATTTAACAAATTATTCCTTATTTTTAATTTTGAGGACTATTTTTTTTAAGTTGGGTAGATTATAAATCCTCTCACCCAAAATAGATATTTTGTATGTATTTTATATTATTATATTTATTATAGATTATTTTAAATATTGAATTACTTTAAAGTATTCTCTTAGTTAATTAGAAAATAAATTTCTTAGTATATTTAGTTATCTAAATATTTATTTAGAATCAGTTTTAGGCTATTTTAGATTTTTTGAGATTTTTCTAGAATTTTTAGGTAATTAAAACATAGGGAACGTAAATTTTTAGAACTTTCATGATTTATTATGAGAATATACTTGCAGATTGCTCCTACCAAATATTTATTTTAGGTTAAAATATTTAATTATATTTTCTGTAATTTATTTAGAATTTTAAGAAATTTATTTGGATTTTTAAAATTATTTAGGATTTATTTGGATATATATGGTCTTAATATTAGATATATGCTAATTTAATGTTAATAGATATTAGTAAAATTATATATAAATTATTTGTATTATATTTAATTCTATTTAAGATTATAAATTATTGAGATAAACTCAAACTCTATTTTAAATTAATTCAAATCCTGAGCCTACTAGGAAATCAACTTCATGCATATCCTATCCTTATTTAAACTTATCATAATCCTATCCAAATTAACCAATCCTAGTCGTATTCAATTAAGTAGTGTCCACCATTATTAATACCTCATTCTTCATATTTTTCTTCCCCAAATTTCCCTCTTTTTTGTCCAAAAATAGTCAAAATTCGTCATAAATTCAGTCTCATTTTCTAGTAGTTATGACGACTTAAAAAGACGATATCTCCTCGCTCTGGACTCCAAACGCGTTCCAGTTTTTTATTAGAACCATATAAAGGTTAGTTTTCTGAATATATAAATTATTTTAATAATTTATGAACCTATTTTCCAAAAAAATTCTAAAAGCGTCAGCTGTCCGAAATCAGATGCGTTTCCGTATTTTTAAGATTTCGGGAAATCCCGAATCAGAATTATGAACCATTTAAAGTTTTGGAATATTGACATGTTGAAATTCCATAAAATTAATTTTCCAGAATTTAGCATATAATTTTAATCTACTGTAAAATTCGTGCAACGTAGACGTAAATAGAAAATTACCAAAAATTGTCATCTATGCGTCCTTGTGGCCATAACTCTTTACCGACTTATGATTTTATGAAACCGTCGATTCCAAAATTCATGTAGCACTAAAATCTATAAGATTTTATATACAAATCCAGGATTTGAGTTGGTTGACTTTTTGGTCAACGGATTGCCTCGATTTGCGTGCCACGGATCACAAATCCGTATAGTTGACTTTCTTTGGACCAAAATTAGGATTTAACAATAAGCTTAGATTATAATAAGATTAAAATACTATTTTAGATTATTTTATTCATAATTAGAATAGATTAAAATAGAGGAACCTATTCACTCACTTTTGTAACCTAACTTGTTTAATTTATGTGATGGGTAGATCGGACGACGCCTTGAGTTGGGACTTCATTCTTTTTCAGAGCAGGAAAGTATACCTTGCTAAATTGCTTACAGTACTTTGTATGCTTATCATATTTTTATATATTCATTATATATGTGTTTTTTTTCAGTCATAATTATATACTATATATATGATGACATACACTTGACACATAGTATCATGGAAGGGGAGGACAATCAGTAGGCGTATGGACTACCCACTATGGTAAACCTTAGTAACTATCATGCACTATAAGAGTTGTGTCGTGATGATTTCTACCCTCGTGGTATGTCGGATGATGGTGTTACGATGGTCGCTACCCTCACGGTATGACGGCTGATGATGTTCATGGACGTGTGTGTGAGTTGTGAGATAGATAGAGTATCCTATACCTACCCATACGTCAAAATAGTTGTCCTTACTATGCATTTTCATATAGATTGTCTAGTACATCGTACTTATATATTTTCTGTCTATTATGCATATTTTACTGTATTCAATTGGCATGCTTCTATGTATCTTATTACGTCCCTCTAAGGACCTGGTCCCTTTCCAGGTGTAGATGATCATGACTATTTGCAGGAGCACGGATCAGGACTAGCTACTCCATTCTCTTTCGAGGAGGTCTCTCTTCGAGTCTCATTGTTCATTAGATATACTTATTTTTGTTCCTCTTATATTCTAGTTTGGTAGTAGATTTGTCTCCACCCAACTACTTGTTCTTATTAAACATTTTATACTTGATTCAGTTATATAGTTGATTAGTTATTTGATTCTGTGGATGAGATCTAGTTATGCCCTGTGACTTGTGACAATATATATACCACATGTGAGTTAATATTCATAATACAGCTTACGTGTGTATTATGGTATCCATATATTGGAGTTGCCATATACATACGGCTGGCATGCTTACGTATTCCTAGTCCTACATATTTTGGGACTGGGGCATGACAGACTTAGAGGAAGGGGTTCTAGCCATGAAAAGAATATCGGGTTTACTCAGTTATGTATCAGTCCTGATACATTGATGTGTATCTGTGGATATACATCCTTAGATGTATCAGTTAGTAATTTAGGCCAGTCTTTATTAGGTATGTACATATTAGTTAGAGAGTTAAGTGTTAGCTAGTATTGTGTTATTAGTTGGTAAACAAGAAATGTTAGTATTAGATAAGGAGTTACAGTTAGTATTTAGTAGGTGTCAGTGGTTGGGTAAGGGTGACATATTAAGTAATAACTTAGATAGCAAGGGTATTGGTATTTTGTAATACCTAGTTAATGGTTCAACCTACTGATACCAAGATATAATACTACAGAGTTAATACTTAGTGGTAACATGATACTAGTACTATTAAGATATAGGGGTAGGTACTAGTAAGTAAATAACTAATGTATTATTTAGTACCAACTAGTATTAACTTAGGACTTAAGGTAATAACCTTAATATAACCTAGTATAGCCAGTATAAACTGGTTTTAGCTATATATAGACCAATTAACCTAGTGTGGACCTTGTATAGCCTAGTTTAGCTAGAATGACCTAGTATTGGCCTATAAATATATTCTAGTTCATCCTTTTAACTTAATTCTCTTTCATTACACCAAAGTAACTTGAGATTCCTTTTTAGGGTTGTGTGACACCAGCTTGGACACCGAGTTACCCTTTTTGCTCAGGATCATAGGCGAGTACATCTCTCTGTTAATTTTTATTTCATGATAGTGTATATATCACTTGTTCTAGAACTGTTTACTTGATTTTGACGCAGTGGCTACACGGACTAGTACTATATGGATCCTATTAGGAGATGTTATTTTCTACCGTATTCTGCGGGTACTCCTTCACATGTATTTTATCATGTGTATCGGGTATTGATTATCATGTACTTTGTGTTCACATACTGCTCGTGTTCAGTGTGCCCATATTTGTGTTCGTGTTGTGATTGGATCTATTGGTATTGGTTGGGGATAAGAGAGTAGAAGTTGGTTATGTGATCAAGCCCAAGTGTATTCGTGTACATGTCAATTATATATTACCCGTGTAATCGAGTTACCATATTGTATTCATGTTTAACCCGAACCGATCACATAATAAACTTGTACTCTATGGCACCTTAGTTAGTTTTATCCTTTCTATTTAAATTACAGTTGTTCTATTGCATATTCTTTATTCCAGTACATTACCTGTTCACTCTAGTTCATTATATTCTGATATTTAGTTATCTTATATTCTTTTCTATTATCTATTATATATGCTCGATTATATATTTAAAACTACTTTCAGAGGTATATACTTTGCTCCAATCCTGACTGAATATTTTTTTAGATGATTGGTTTATGGACCAGTATCCCACCTACTATGGGCCGCAAGACGACGTACCATTAGAGGATACTCCTTTAGAGCAGGAGGACCTAGTACCACAGGCTGATGAGGCCTAGACTTATTATTTAGACTTGTATTAGACTTTATTAAGGTTATTGGCATGTATATATATTATTTCAGATTTATGAATGTATTGTGACTCTTCCTTTGTTATTCTATCTCGTGCTTTATCTTCCTTAGTTTGACATTATAATTGAGTATAGTTTACCATTATCATATAACATATTGTTCCTCCGTTTGGAGTTGAGATAACATTGACAGGTACCTTATACATATTATGTGAGATGTTAGATTGTATGTTTGACCCAGACAATATTCTACCACCGGTGTTGCGGCGTAGGCTGGGCAGTGCTCACTACTCGTGCCCTTATTCTGGGTACGGGTCATGACACCACATATGTTTCAGACTCTATGAAGACCAAATCTTGCTGTTATGATAAGAGTCATTCTCTCCAACCAATTATGGACTAGGTGTCAAGTTGACTAAGTCTCGCCCATAAAGGACGAGAACCACCCAGATCTTCAGCAACAAAAATCCTAACAAACGCCCGCGTAGCAGCTTGGCCTGCTCATGGTTACATCTGCCCCCTGTTAAGAAGGGACACGTGGTGCCCTCCTGTATCCATGTGACTCAACACATGCGCGTCCAGGGGTGACTATAAATAGTAGGATACCATACCCATACAGGGCTATCGGCGAACCTACAATCAAATGAGAGAGAAAATATTTCTTCTCCTGCATCAGATCATCCACAGAGTAAAGAAAGTTTCTACACACCTAACCCTCCATCGCTACTCCACAGAAAATAAATTTGTACTAAGATTGTCTATCTAGGACCTCTCTATACTCTCTTTTCGTTTGTTAATTAAATCAATCTCTCTTAGAACTTTTGTATTTATTGGCGAACAAGATGTCAACTCTGCTGGGGATGTCTTTATCCTCTAATAAAGATAGCTGTGGCACAATCAGATACAGCAAGCTCGAGTCCACTCAAAGGATGATAGTGGTCCATTTTGACCAGCAGGCCATCGAGGACATGCTCTCCGGGGACAGCGTGAGTCCTTCTCCAAGGCAATCAAAGCCCAAGAAGACCCGCAGGATGTGGGTAGAAAAGGCCACCGTGCCTCACCCAACTGCGGAGCAGTCGCTCCCCGTCTCTCTCCTTGCCGTAGGGTCCGCACATCATGCGTCCACTGCTTATGCGATAGCCTCTTCCAACCAGAAGGGTGCTCACCACTTGAAGACCCGCAGGACGTGTGTAGAATAGGCCACTGTGCCTCACCCAACTGCGAAGCTTGCACTCCTCGCCTTTCTCTATGTCACTGAGGACACTCGCCAGGCGTCCCCCAGACTGTCCATGCGGCATCCTCGCCAGATATAGAAAATACTCAGCACCCAAATCCAGGCAGAGAAAAATACTATGATGCCAGACGTTCGGGCGCTGATGCAAACTCTATACGGTCAAGAAGGAGGCCGTATATAAATCACTATGCGACATCGGTTGATGGCTACAGGCAGATATTCATATACGACTCTGGCAGCCGTCGAACCTCTATTTTCGATCGAATCTCACGTGGCGCTGACCCTTTCAGCATGTTGAGATTGGTGAAGACCCAAGCTTGGACTCTTCATACTATGCCCCTCCGGGTTCTAAGTCGAAGAAGTCTAGGGCAGTGCAAGTTCATCATGCTCAAGCAACTGTTCGTTCGGCAAACCGTCAGAGGGCACCACTAACTATTATACGGGCCCCTGATGAAAAGATGTACAAGGCCGATTCGTGCGTCCAACCCTCAGCAAAAAATGGATGGGCTCTATCTCCAAAGTCTTCCAATGACTATATAGGGAACGTTCTTGTATGAGCCAGAAAAAAAATAACACCCATGCACCCATGCGCTTGGTCTACCCGTGCTTATAAAAAGGGTACAAAAGTGAGTCATCCCTCGCCTGACCTGCATAATATGATCAATCACAAGTGCAAGGTGAAGGAGGCAGCTACGGCATGTGAAGTATCCTTCCCAGGATATCACTGTGCCAAAATTATCATCAACTTCTGCTGCAATAAAGTGGCAGCACCTACAAGCAGGCAGTCAATATTCTAATGACTACACTCGATGACACCTATCCCACAACAATCCAAGGATCAGGTACAAAAACTCGAGGAGGATGAGATATCACTTGCCTCATGTTTCTCTGCTCAGAAGGTCCCTTCCACCATGAGAAGAAAGAAATCCAACAACTCCAGTCCATTAATCTTAACCAGTGCATTGAGAAGGCGACTACCAGAAGGACCAGCAGCGGGACCCCCAGAAGGTTTTTTCTATGGTACCCTCTCGAAGAAGAAGCTCCCAACTGCTGGAAGTAGTTCTGCTTCAGAACTACTGGGGGTTGCACAAGATGGGGGTAGTAATCCACCGGGCATGTATGACAATCTGGCATTCCGAGGAGATAAGGATTCGTAAGGAACGAATGCTGAAGTCCCTGGGGGTAGTCACCCTGGGAGAGAAGATGCCACCTCCTACGCTGGGGGTAGTGTTCCATCAGAGTTCGAGCAGGATACATCACTACTAGGTCTCCCCGATGACTATTCGCTATAAGAGTCCGAAGCAGAGAGTGCTACGTCAACCATCCCTTCATACTCGCCTTATATAAGAATGACATATATGACAGAGGACGACCACGAAGGCCCTAGTAACCGAAAGTGCCTTGAAACCCTCGAAGCCATGATTCACACTATGAACGAGTCAATGTAAGCCTTGACCCAAGCAGTGCTAGATATCAAGGCAACTGTAGCCTTCCAACCGCCAAGGGCCTCAGGTCAAGACCCTGGAACTAATGCATATTCAAATACAACCGCTTCTCCCATTGGCGGCCATCATGCTCTACCAGGGTTGTCTGCTCCTCCCGTAATAGATAAAGCTAGGAAAGCGATGAGGGAGGTCCAAGAACTCTGAGCCCGCATAGATTCAATGAGAAATCATGACTCACTTCGCGATCTCGGAGTACAGAATCCATATCCGTTGGAATTGAGGGATGTACCATATCCGCCCAAGTACATACCCATTAATATTGACATATTTGACGGGAAGTCCTCCCCCCACCAATATATGAGCTACTTCAAAACTATGACAGGGTACCTACCCTGCAACGATGCTATCCTTACTAGGCTCTTCATCGGGGCATTATCCGGGGTGGCATTTGACTGGTTTTGCCGCCTCCAAGATAACTGTATCTCATCGTTCGACGACCTCAAGAGTATTATCTCTAAAGATTCTATGAGGCGGGAAGTGACATGACTATGTTCTCCCTGATGTACATTACCCAAAGAGAAAAGAAACTAGCACAAAATTATATCGAGCATTTCCGACAAGCTGCACTGAGGCTGCCTCCTGGCAATCCCGAAATGACGCTAATAGAAATATGCCAAGGAAACCTACTTTCGACAGTAAGCCTTTGGATGGGTAATAGCCAACTTAAAGACTAGACATCGTTTATTATAAATGCTATTGGCGCTAAGAAAAAGTTAATGATGCCCGACTCTTGGGCATACAGATCCCTGTCACCGATGATAGGGGGAGACGTCCCAACTGAAGGATCGTGAGACAACTTTAGGAGGGTGAATAGAGTATAGCAGAATAATCTACCTAATTTAAGATTATCAGAATGAAGACAGTTGCTAACTAACAGTGTATATAAAGATAGTAAAGTAAAGCAGTAAAGTAGAGAGAGAAAGAAAATGCAAACACGAAGATGTATACTGGTTTTCCTCTGATAGGACTAGTCCAGTCCCGAGAACTCAAGCTCGAAGTTTTATCCACTATAATCACCAATAGTGAATCACAAGCTTTGATCCGAAGGCTTGCCACTTCTATATACCATGAAATTTGATCCGAAGTCTCAAAACTTCATAACTAGGGAGAGAGAGAGAGAGAGAGAGAGAGAGAGAGAGAGAGAGAGAGAGAGAGTAACTGATGGAACAAAGCTCTTTACAACTCAGTAGACTTCTAGACCGAGACTGCACTTGGCACTAGGAAGGCTAGGGAGTTTCTCTTTGAGATAGAAAAATTAATGCTTAGATGTTTGCTCATAATAGGATAGAAGATTTAAGAATGGTCGACTGAGTAGGAATATAGAATTCAAATCCTATTTATAGTATGTAGGCAAACATAATTTGGCTAGAATTCAGATGGGGTTTAATTCAAATTTCCAACCATTGGGCCAAAAAATCAGAAGGTAATTGAACTGGTTGATTTCATCCCAAAGGGTAACCGAGTTTGGTCCGAGTTCAGCATGAGTTCGGCCCCAGTTCGATTTCTAAGTATGGTAGACTTTGTAAATAAATATGGCCTGATTTGGTAGATAGGTTCTTTGGTTTATTTAAGTGGACTAAGTATCTGGGTATAGGTACTTGGATTTACTAGTGCGACTCAGCTTACATCAGTCAACTCAAATAAATAAAAGATTATATTTGAATAGACGCAATATAGACGATACGAGATAGCAGTGTTGAGGCTTCAAATCGCGACATATCAATGCATGATTTAGTTAACTATTAAAATCAAGTTGACTGAGACCGGATGAGCCAACAATCTCTTCCATTTTGATAATTGACAAACTATGAATGATACTACAAGTCTTTGATATGCAAGGCTCTCCCATAACTGTGGAGCAGTTGATATACTGAAGGCAATATCTGTCAAGTATCATTTTGTATGCTTCATGAAAGTCTTTCTCTTCCGTTGTCATTTGATCAAAATGGCATGCTCCCCTGAAATCGGTGAGATACAAGAAAAATAAGAGAGTAAAGTGTATACAGGATAATATATAATGACAAAAAAAAAATTTCTTTAAACTTTATTCATTTGAAAAGAAAATATACAAAAGCAGATGTGTAGTGGAAATATCATAGTAGAGCATCTAAAAGTAAACTTTATAAACATTCAAATCTATTGAGTAACTAGTTGTTATTTTCTTCATCTTCATCATCAGGTTCAACTATTCTGTTTGGATCAAAGAAGGTATCAGCTGGATCCAAATGTCGCTGAACATAGGGTGATCAATACAAAATCCTTGTTGATTCGGATTACGAAGAATTGAAAAAGGTCTGGCTGGGTGCTTCAATAGGGTGTAGTGAATGTCTATCAAAGTGTTGCCAAGGGCTTGAATCTAAAGAGTTTGGCGATGATCAGTAGTACTATTGTGTATATCTTTACTATGGAAGTGATCACGCAACAAATTGAAAATAGACTCTAAGATTTGTGGTTATTCATCAATAGGAGGAACGAAATCAACATGATGAGTGTTAGAGTTTGATGATGAGTTATAAGGTAAAAGCATAGTTGGCTCAATTCTCCAAATTCTATTGAGATATAAAGGTTCCTCAAGATTTGGACAAGTATCCAATAGTATGTCAAAATAGCTGAAAATGGTTGGCAAGTACATGGCGTATAGTATTGGACGTCCTTTCTTGCGACATTGAACCGTTTGAGATAAGATGGTCTAGGGAACATTAAAGTTAATGCTGAAATGCAAGTGATATAAAGCTGATATTTCTAGATAAGAGACCTTATCAAAGTAAGTCTTCTTAGGTAGAAAAGATGAAAAGATAATACAATGCATTTCAAAGAAGTGACCATGCAAGTATCTAGCATAAAATTTTTCAGTGGACATTCAATAGGGTGACAAAGAATATTTTTGAAAGAGTCTAGAGTTAAGCCATACTTGAATTAAAATTGCATAATATTGACTAAGGTTTGTCCATCAGCGGGAATGTGTAGGATTTCACCCAAGTCCTCCACATCGAATTCAATTAGAATACTACGAACTCTAGATGAAAGAGTATCATGTTCATATGTTAAGTTACAATAGAAAATTTAAATAGCATTGGTATAAATATTGGTATAGGTTGTAACAAGTTCTTCAAGTTGAAGTTTTTGAAGAATAGGTAGATAGTATTTGTGTTGAGAAGAAAATTTAATAGGATGGCCAAGACAGATGTGTCTCTTAGAGAAGTCATTGAACAAATCATTTGAAATTTTGAGGCTTCGAAAAGTGAAACCGTCGAATTCTCTTATGTTTGGCATAATAGGACAAAAATGAGAGACAAAAAAGGAATCTATTTTTCTTTTAGGGGCCATTGGGAGAGGATGTAGGAGGAAAAACTAAGTTTATTTATGGAGGAGAGGATGATTTTCGTTGGTCTGAATGAATGAGCAACGAAAAGATCTATAAATAGAGTAGCAGAAACCTAAATTAGGAAGAAGATTAATGACAGAGCATATTCTGGAATTAAACTAACCGAGTTCGGTCTGAGCTCGGCCCGAGTTCGGTCCGAATTCTTTTGACATTTATTTCCAGAATCTCAATATAACTTTAATCAATATTATGCCTTTTTTGACTTGATATAAATACAAAATAATAAGCGCTGAACTTAAATCGTATATTTTCAAGAGTTTAAATCATCTTGGAGTAGCGTAAAGGCCGGATCCCAGCTAGCGGTGATCCGAAGACACTTAAATACTGTGTTGCTTAAGGTTATTTACACCTTTTTAATAGAAGGGCCCTTTCGACTTGTATCCAAAATTTTCAAAACTTTTGAAAAGTGTGATAAAAAATTGTAAAGCATCTTATGATTCTTATATTTTATCAGAATCCAAAAGATCTAATTCTCGACGGATAAAGTTGAATCGATCTTCAGCTAAAAGTTTAGTAAAGATGTCTGCTAATTGATGTTCCGTGTCCACAAGCTCTAAATAAATATTTTCGTGTAATTGATGATCCCTTAGAAAATGATGTCTAATTTCTATGTGCTTAGTGCGTAAATGACATACTGGATTCTTGGTGAGATTAATGGTGCTAGTGTTATCACAGAAAATAGGAATATCCTTATATTATAGATTGAAGTATTCTAGGGTTTGTCTCATCCACAAAATTTGAGCACAACAGCATCTTACGGCGATATACTCAGCCTTATTTGTTAAAAATGCAACATAATTTTATTTTTTGCTATACCAGGAGACTAAAGACTTCCCTAGGAAATGACAGGTGTCACTGGTGCTTTTTCGATTGACTTTGTATCCAGCAAAATCAACATCTGAGTAACCAGCAAGGTCAAAGGACGTAGTTTTGGGATACCATAAGCCTGTCGATAAAGTCTCTTTAAGGTATCTAATAATACGCTTAACTGCGCACAAATGTGATTCCTTAGGATTAGCTTGATATCTAGCATAAAGACATACAACAAATATAATGTCTGGACGACTACCAGTTAGATATAATAAACTACCAATCATACCTCTATACTTACGTATGTCTGTTGGTTTACTACTTTCATCAAGGTCAAGCTTAGTGGATATTGTCATTGGAGTTCCGATAGGCTTTGTATTGTCCATTTCAAACTTTTTGAGCAAATCCTTCGTGTAATTAGCCTGATGGATAAAGGTTTCTTGTGAATTTTGCTTGATTTGCAATCCTAGGAAGAAAGTCAATTCTTCTATCATGCTCATCTCAAATTCACTCTGCATACACTTAGCAAACTCGTTACATAGCATCTCATTAGTAGATCCAAATATGATATCATCAACATATATTTGCACCAATAACAAAGAATTCGCAGAAGATTTTATAAAAATGCTAGTATCAATTTTTTCTTTTAAAAAATCGTTTCTAAATAGAAAGAAGCTAAGAGGTCCATTCCAAGCACGTGGGACTTGTTTGAGTCCGTATAGAGCCTTTCGTAACTTAAATATGTAGTCAGGGTGTTTAAAATCTTTAAAACCAGGGGGTTGTTTGACAAAAAATATCTTCTTTGATAACTCTATTTAGAAAAGAACTTTTAACATCCATTTAAAAAAGTTTAAACTTATGAAAACTGGCAAAAGTGCAAAGCATTCAGATAGATTCAAGTCTAGCAACAGAAGCATAGGTCTCATCGTAGTCAATACCTTCCTCTTGGTTGTATCCTTGAGCTACGATACGTGCTTTGTTACGTATAACTGAACCATCCTCATTTAATTTATTTTAAAAAACCCATTTAGTACCAATGATCGGATAATCATTAGGTTTATGAACGAGTTCCCAAACTTGATTATGTTCAAATTGGTTGAGTTCCTCTTGCATAACAGAAATTCAAATTTATCAACAAAAGCTTCATCAATATTTTTAGATTCTATTTGAGAAATAAAAGAAATATTTACAATGATATCTCTATTTGAGGAACATGTACTTACACCTTTTGATACATCACTGTTTGATGATAAATAAAAGAAATTGAAACTAGGTTTATACGAAACCCTTTCTTTGTTTACAAATAAGAAAAAGAAGTACAATTAATCCTATATAAGGATGTTAAGTACAATAAAAATGATTCTGGGAAAATATTGCTATAGGAGTCTGATCTGCAGTCGATCACTTTGTCCCTTGGACTACACGATGACGAAGAAGTGCTGTAGAAGAAGAAGAGGCTTCAAAGATTGCAGGAGGGATTGAACTCTCGTTGCCAAAGTTGTCAATCAACACTCTCTATATATGCTCTCTTTTCTTTTTACATAATTTTTGACCTCTCTTCTCCTTTCTCCTGTGGCCCGAAGTCTCTATTTATAGAGCTCAATCACAGTAACTGACCAGTCGACGTAGAAGCCAAACAGCGGAGAGAGTTGCACCTTTTACGCGGTGGTTATAATAACTGTTACCCACGTATGAATGATCTCATGAATCTGCGTGTGACGCGTGTCCCATTATGAGGTAACACGTATAATCGCTCATCGAAGATCACGGCATGCAAGCCACATAGGTAACTGCCCCTCACATAGAGATGGTTGGCATAAAAGCCAAATAACTGTCTCGTTGGCGTAAAAGCCAAATAGCTGTCCTGTTGGCGTAAAAGCCAAGTAGCTATCTTGTTGGCGTAAAAGCCAAATAGTTGTCTTATTGGCGTAAAAGCCAAATAGCTGTCTTATTGGCGTAAAAGCCAAATAGCTGTCTTATTGGCGTAAAAGCCAAGTTCTGTGTAAAGGTTGATGTTGCATAGGTATGTAACCGGCGTAAACTAGCCAATTATCCTTTCTGACTGAGATCTTGAGCGTATCTGAGCCAAAATCGCTTTATCACATATCTTTGCAAATATAGCCTTAGTTGGCGTATTTCGAGGAGATAGCATACGACGTACTCCTATAGTTTAAAATAGCCTAGTTGGCGTATTTCGAAAAGATAGCATACGACGTGCTCCTATAGTTGAAAATAGCCTGGTTGGCGTAATATGCAGGGATGGTGATGTGAGCGTATTAGCCCTAATTTTAGCTCTTCCAGTCATTAAAAGTAGAACCAAATCTCGTGCATTAAATGCAGAGATCTGCCTCCATATCGCATATTAACTGCAGGGACGTGCCTCGAGTTCTGTATGAAGAATAGCTTTTGACGTGGTGTCTAATTTTGTCTCATCTTGAGCGTAAAAACTCATCTCTGCCTGTGTAGAATAGGCAGCGTATTCCTTGAATGCATAAAAATGACTTATCCAAGGATTATGTTACTAAATGACAACTGGGTCTCTGTGTAGAATTATCATTACAGCCGTCCTCTTGATCATCGTGCAGTACTCTTTGTCAGGAGTCAGGTTCACTATTTTGTCTGATAGGTTCATTCGAGGAATATGAAGAGTTCCTCGTACAACCTTATGCCGCATTAAAAGCAGACATATTTTACGTCGGAGTGGCGATGTAGCAACCCTTTTATGCTAAAGTAGTCTGGAAGTACTGCCTTATGCTGGCTGTTCTGGAGCTCTGTTTTATGCTGAATAGCGTTGAAACTCTATTGTACGCTAATGGCTCTGAAGTCATATTTTATGCCACACAGCACCGGGGCTCCATTTTATGCGGGCTTCATGCATGTTAGGAATTTTACGTGTATAATTCCCCAGCGTATTTTTTATGCTTCTACAAGACCCCCTTCAAAGTTTTTAAATTCCTCGAAATTTGAAATACTTTGAATGAAGCATGAAATGGTCAAATTTGACTCGTTCTGCGAGGCTAATTTCTCGGCTAATTTTAAAAAGTTGTTGGGATTTGGTATGGTCTCCTCTGCCTATATAAAGACAAGTGAGTGAACCTATTTTTCCACACTTCCTTCACCAAAAAGAGATGGTCGCCGAGATCCATTGGGCTGACCTGAGGAAGAAGAAGATCATGTTCTTCCAGCATGTAAGGGGTCGTAAAAAGAGGCATCTTCGAGCAAATATCCTCTGCAATGATGGATCATAAAAGGATATCATAGCTTTCTTTGCTCGGAATAATCAGCAATCTCATATGGCGATTCATCCAGGAGAGAGGAAGGGTCTCATTAGACCACACACCTTGCAAGCTGTATTTTTTCCCATTATGGTGCTGGGCGAAGGTAGGCAGTTTGGCCCTGTCTTCCAGTATTGTGTTGGGTCTGAATCCCTAACACAATTCTAGGGCATGTCTGCCATGGCGTATGGAGGGTGGCTTGAATAATTTATACAAGCCCAGTTCTGTATCCTCCCGCCATTCACCATTTTCTTGTTCATCGGCCGCAGAAGCCGATGATGTACCGTAGAAGAAAAAAGATCTACACAAATATGATAACCTGTCACAACAGATTTTTGGTGTGATCTTAAATGAAAATGAGAAACCCTTTGTAGAAAAAAGGATTTCTATCATATGTAATCATGATTAATGAAAAATCCTTTGTAGAAATGGACTTTCATCATATGTAATCATAATTAATAAACTTGTCTTCTTCTTCACATTGCTGATTTACAATATTTGTTGTGAGAAAGTCTAATAATGTACAACTTTGACACGTCTGAGTAATTTTATGCCGACTCTGATAAATGTTTATCCTGTCACGTCCTGTCTTTTACGCGTAACGGAAGATGCGTAAAAGCTCCTTAGCATTAGGTTGTCTTACAGATGATATGCAGCGTGAATGATTTCCCAGCGTGGAATTACCATTCCTATACCTGATGGGATGGTTAATCCTTCACAACACCAGGGTGATGTCTTCCGCTCTGCCAGCGGTTCAGGAAATAGCTTTTTTTGTTGAATTACAAGAATTCCCCTTAGAATGTGGCGAGCGTCATAGATTGCCGGCGAGCATTAAATTTTGCCTATGGTTGGAAGCTCTTCTGCATCGTCCTCCCTATATATATCAATCAACATGGGACAAAACTTAAGGATGCAGGTCAAGGGAGGACCATTCTTTCTCCCGAAGCCTTTTACTGGTTGGTCTACATTAGACCTTCCCACTTGCTGTACAGAAGTGAGGACCATTGCTACTTGGAGCCTTATCTGCCCAGCCAGTTCGCCAGACAATTTGGGTACGACCAGTTGCATGTGGGGAATCCCATAACCAGCTTCAAGTCCAAAGGTGGACTTATTGATGGAGCCAGATGGTGGCGGTATTTCATCACGGGTTATACTGGTATAATTTTTGCTGTGCCCACGACTTCTCTCTCTATAGAGTTACGCATTCTTCACTCGTACGCACAGTTTTAAGCCTCCATCAATACCTTCCATCGCGATTTTGATATGTATGGAAGTTTCAGGATGCCCACCCATAGGTCCACTGGAAGAAAGAAGATACCGTCTATTTCATCTGATGAAGGTGAAGACCCTACTGGTGCAGATGAGTTCTTGTTGATAATACTGAGAGGCGTAATAGCTCCGCCAGCAGAGCTTCTCGTTATCTCCAATAAGCGGAAGGCTTCCACTCTGAAAGAGCCTTTCCCCCGCAAGAAGAAGACTGTCAGAGGTCCTAAAAGGGGTTCCACCAAGGGGGCCTCGAGGAGTGAGCCTGTTGTTTTCCCTGTTGGGGATGATTCTTTGATCAGGGTTCCTTCGCCTTTTAGAGAGGGAACCTCCACAGTTCCGGCTGGCAGTGTCAGAGATTCTTTGCCTGCAATTGCTGCCGCTACCACCGCTACTGGTAGTGCTTCAAGATTGCCTTCGAGGCCGAACATACTAAAAATTAATATACCTTCATCCAGAAAGGGGCCTAGCCCCTCCTTCGTCTGTAAATATCTCAAGTGAGATTCCACCCGATGAACCTCGAGTGGATCTGGGTGAAGACTGGGATGACTACCCGCTAGTGTCAGTTGGTGCACCCTCTTCTCCAGGTATGACATCTTGTCTAGTATCATTAAGAGATGATTTAGCTATACAGGCTACAGACGGAACATACATACCATCGGCCATGGGTAAATATTGTCTTTACGCTTCTTTTAGGAAAATTAACATCAAATTGATATTAACTTTCTCTTGTCCTCTTTTCAGGCGAAGACATCTCTGGGGAGGGCGAAGTTGACACAATCTCTAACTTTGTTGCGGATTCGGCTGATGAAACGGTGGTGCTTAACGTCGAAGAAGCATACTTCGAAGCTGCCGATCCTTTATCCGCAATATTTTTGGGTGTCATCTCGCCAACAGCAGTTCAGATATCATCAGAGGAGGATGAGCCCACCATCTCGACTGTGCCTCCTTCGTTGAGTATGCCAGCAATTTTAGCTGTTGCTGGTGTCTCTTCTTTTGTCGCGCCATCTTTAGAGGCAACGATTGTGCCGACATCCTCTGTAGTCATTCCTGGAGGAAGATTTACCGGTATTGTAGCCACTCCCAGCGTACATTCGATCTTTGCCATGCTAGTTGAACAATACACTAGCATATTTTACCTCATCTTGAAGGATTTGATATCCATGGTGCTAGAGAATAACCTAGGCTTTGATACTCTGCAGACGTCCTCCCAGCTTACGATAGTGCCGATTAAAAATTTCAACGACGTTGAAAGAGCTGATGTGCTTCAGCAAATAGTTAATGGTTTAGAACAACCCAGTACGACTCCTTGACTGCAGAACTTGCTGACCAGATAGAATCTCTAAACAAGTCCATCCAGGAATAGCAGCACAAGATGGATGAAGAGCAGCTGTCTTGGTGGAGGTTATTCCTCAGCTAGCTAAGTATGACATATTCGCGATTTAACTGCTCCTTCCCAATGATGTACTTTTTGCTTCTTTTGTAATTTACTTTTCCTGGAGATAATAAAGAGGCCTCATCTGACTTTGTGGATCCATCATTTTTGAATATAAATGATAGGCTAGGATGAAAGTGATATCAGAGGTAATATGGACGTGATATACTTTCGGTAAGTTTTAGCTGGATATATCTATTCAGAGGTTATATGGACATGATAGAATATGATCCAACTAAATTTGTATACAAAACACCATCAGAGGTAATATGGACGTGATAGGTCTTGAAGTTCCAAATTAGTTAAACATATCTATTCAGAGGTCATAAGAACATGATAGAATATGATCCAACTAGTCTTTGTACGTAGTATCATCAGAATGAGATATTCACCATACTCCGTTTAAGAAAGGGTGATTAAGCATAGTACTTCTTCAGGAATTTGCCGTTGATAGGAGCCATTATCAGATCTCCATTAGGCTTGGCTAATCTATAAGCGCCGTTTGAAAACGTTATTTCAATCACATAAGGGCCCTCCCATTTGGGCTGGAATTTACCCTTACTTTTGTACGTAATAATCATTGGCCTCTTCACAGCTAAAACTAGCTCACCAACTTTGAACACTCTTTCCTTCACTTTTTGATTAAAAGCTCTGGAGATGCATGCCTGGTAGAACGCAATGCGCTGCTGAGCTTGAAGATATTTCTCGTCTAATCCTTCTAGCTCTTGAAGCCTTAAGTGATCATTATTTTCCTGAGTCAACTCATTAGCCACTGCTATTCTGAGTGATAGAATTTAGATTTCAATGGGGAGAACAGCTTCACACCCGTAGACTAATGTGAATAGGTTACAACCCGTTGGTGTTCGTACCATTGTGCGGTATACCCAGAGGCATTCTCCCAGCTTCTCATTCCAATCTCTTTTGTTCGAAGAAACAAACTTTTTCAAGAGTTTGATGATGGTTTTGTTGAAAGCTTTCGCCAAACCATTAGCAGCAGGATTATATGCCGTTGAGGCCATATTTTGTATCCGATTCTTATCGCAAAATCGGTGAAACGCTTGACTGATAAATTGAGGGCCGTTGTCATGAATTATCCTTCGGGGTATCCCAAAGTAATAAATGGCATGGTGCTTGATAAAGCTGATCATGTTGGATGTCTTTACCTCAACAAGAGGGATCGCCTCCGCCCATTTAGAGAAATAATCGGTGATAGCCAATATGAACCGATGTCCTCTAGAAGACGACGGGTAAATAGGACCAATGATATCCATACCCCATGCTTCAAAGGGCCATGATGCAATGGTAGGATATAAGTACTCAGAAGGCTGATGTATAAAATCCACATGAACCTGACAGACTTTGCATTATCTTGCATATTTTACGGTATCTGCGATCATAATAGGCTAATAGTAGCCCATCCTCCTGATATGATCATGTAACTTAGGACCGGGTTGATGTTCTCCACATACACCGTTATGAGCTTCTCGGATAACCCATTTTGCATCATCATCGGAGAGACATCGTAGTAGTAGTCGATCGTATGTTCGGCGATATAGACTTTGTGAAGAAGCATCAAAATAGAAGCGTAATGATCGTCTTTTGATAGATACAGCTTCTTTAGGATCCTCTGGTAAGATTTCGTATGACACAAAGTCTATAAAGGGACTTCTCCAGTCTCTCTTAGGAGGAACCGAGTTTACATCGTAGCTGTATTCTATGTGAAAATTATTTTTCACACAGAATTGATCTCTGTTGAGAAGGATCACCGAATTCTGCCTTCTTATAGGAATAGCTAGATCTGCAGCTAGACTGGCCAAAGCATCAGCTTCCAAATTTTGAGATTGAGGAACATGCTCTAGGAAGAATCCTTTAAAAGACATGGCTATCTCGATCGTTGCTTGGTGATAAGGAATGAGGTCTGGATTGCGGACTTCATATATTCCTCTGACCTGATTGACGATCAGCTGAGAATCACCAAAAGCTTCCAGGTATTCAACGTCCAATTCTTTAGCGACTTGAAGCCCGATTAGTAGAGCATTATACTCTGCCACATTATTAGAGCAGGGTTCGCTAAGAGAATATGCTCGATAGATAATGAGTTTATCAGGAGTTACCAGAATAATTCCTACTCCTAAAACCATGTTTCCCTTGGGACCAGTCCTGGAGGCACCATCGAAGAATAGCTGCCATGTATCACCTTCTATTGCAGAATTACATTCTGCAACTTCGTCGGGAATGTCCTCGTATAGTTTGGATATTTTCAAAATTGGATAAGCAGCTAAGAAATCAGTCAAGGCCTGACCTTTCATGGACTTCTGAGGGATGCACACCATATCATACGGTGTTAATAACATCGCCCAAGTCACGAGTCAGAAATTAAGAATGCTCGGCTTATTCATCAATACCCGAAGAGGATTGATTCTGGAGATGATATGAATAGTTTAGCCCGTGACGTAATGTCGCATCTTCTGAATGGCGAACATTAGGGCCAATCATTCTTTCTCTACTGGATTGTACCGGTGTTCAGCTCTGACCATCATCCTGCTTAGATAGTAGATAGCCTGTTCATGACCTTCATTATTCTTCTGTGCGAGAAGATCCCCTAAAGAATGATCCATTGCTTAAACATACATCAAAAATGGTCTTCCTATGATGGGAGGTACCAGAACTGGAGGATTAGTGAGATAACATTTGATGTTATTAAATGCTTGTTGACAGGCTTTGTCCCATACGAACGACATACCTTTCTTCATCAGGCAAAAAAAAGGTTGACATCTCCCAGAAAGGTTGGATATGAATCTCCTGATGTAAGCTAGAAGACCTTGAAATCCCCTGAGTTCCCTCAGATTATGGGGCGGTCGCATTTCTAGGATAGCCTTTACTTTATCAAGGTCAACTTGAATGCCTTTAGCAGTAATAAAAAATCCTAAAAATTTGCCACTGGATACACCAAGAAAGGACTTTGTAGGGTTCATTTTGAGTTGATGTTGGCACATCAACTCGAATACTGTCTTCAAGTCTTGGATGTGATTATCCTTGAGGCAGCTTTTGACAGCAATGTCATCTACATAATATTTTACCGTTTTGCGTAGATGCTCATAGAATATGTTACTCATAGCTCGCTGATATGTAGCCCCGATATTCTTCAATCCAAAAGGCATGACTGTATAGCAATATACCCCCAGTGGTGTACGAAAGACAGTATGCTTCTCATCTTCAGGATTCATCTTAATCCGATTGTATCCTGAAAATCCGTCCATGAAAGACATGCGCTCAAAACTGGACGTATTATCGATCATGACATCTGCGATGGGAAGAGGGAACTCATCCTTGGGGAATGCCGCATTTAGATCACGAAAGTCGATGCAGATACAAACTTTTCCGTTTTTCTTCATGACTGGGACCACATTAATGACCCAATCAGGATATTGTTCTTTCCAGATGACCCCGTAGGCTACCAATTTCTTGATTTTAGCTTCAATGGCATCCATCATATCCGGGCAGAACCGGTGTTGGTGCTGCTTTACAGAATTGGGCAGTATGTTGTGTTTATGGATAGCTACTTTTGGATCAAGACCTGGCATATCCTCATAATTCCATGCAAAGACATCGATATACTCTTTTATCAGCTGGATTATTTCTTCCTTTTCTTCTTCGAAAAAATTGTTACTGATAAATATCGGCTTTGGTGAAAATTCATCCCCAACATTGACTTGGATAACTTTATCTTCAGTGGGTGGTTCTCTCTGCTCGAACTGGAGTTCCCATTGTGTATCCATTTGCTGTATCCAGGAGTCATTTTCAAATGGTTCAGATCCTTGTTCCTCTGCTTCGAGAGAATCTGTCAACCCCGTATTTACTGATGATGCCTGTTCGAGTTCATTATATGAATCGGATGACGACAAACCATCTTGAGAAGAGGAAATGGTTTCCCCACTTGACTAAGAGTCGTACGAAGTTACAAGGGATGTGGTATACCCTAATCCGAAATGAGTTCATTGACAGTAGGGGTCACCATGCAACGGCATTCGCCTGCCTTTCCCATAGTTGAGGCCTGGCTCCGACTTCAAGTTATAACCCATGCTTTACATAATCTTCAAAGCCTGTGGGCTATATCTGTGAATCTGTATTTTTCCAGCATTAGACTCGTAAGAATCTTCTTGTAGAATCGGTCTATTCCACATGCGACCGGAGACTATTGGATGCTGGTCGTTGTGAGTAGGTGGAATAATAAAGATAGAATCTTCATGTGGCCCATATGTCGTGATAATATTAGATGTTGACGCTACTTCCCATCTTCATGCGGGTAGGTGGAACAATAAAGATAGAATCTTCATGTGGTTCCATATTATTATGAGGGAAAGATTCCTGATTTGGTGATTGAGCGTCAGTATACTGGAAAAGAGAATCTTTATTATTGTCAGAAACCACCTTCCCGGTTATATTTACATCTGTCGGCTGCTTGTGGCACCTAAGGTTGATGGCCAAAGGTGGAGGCTTCTGGTTCAGAGTGATCACTAGAGGATCACTTCCTACTCCCAATCTGGTTTTGTCCAAATGAATAGTCATAGGTTCCATGACTTTCGGACGGGTAGTCCGCCCTTTCACCTGGATTGACAAAGGTTGCTCAATAGACGGCTCTTCTGGCTCCCAGTGGGATTCCTCCTCCGTCCTGCCTGATACCTCCTTCATGTAGTCTTGGGTATATAATATGGCATCGGAATAGTAGGACTCAACTCCTTTGAACGGGTTGAGATCAGCAAACTCTGTTTTCACTGTCCCTTGGGCGTCTACATACTTGAAGCATTGGTGTAGAGTTGAAGGGACAATATTGTGATCGTGGATCCATGGTCTGCCCAACAGAATATTATAAAATACCTTTGAATCAATGATGTAGCAAGTAGCCACTGATCTAAGGTTACAAATCTGGATCCTCAGATGAATTTTCCCCAACGGCTTACTTTTCCTGGCGTTGAAGCCCATGATCGTGGTGGTAGTATAAGCCAGTTCACTTGTAGGGATCCTCAACGGTCTTAGAATATTATGAGGGATAATGCTGATCGACTATCCCGGATCTATGTGAATCCAGTCTACCTCCATGGAACCGACGTATCCGGTGTAATAAAGAGGCCTGTTATGTTTCAACAGCATGTCCTCTTGAGTGAAAGTAATGTTAGGGACCACTTCCATCACACTATGGCATTGAGGACATGCCACAGGCTCTTTATCGGGGGATTTGAGTTGAGTCAAGCATACATCCGCCTGTATTAACGCTTCACTCAAGGCTTGACGAATGTCTTTGGATAGCCTAAGTAGCTCAAAAATGGACAACTTGGCTGGGGTATTAGCCAACTGGGCCAAGATATCGAAGTTATATGGTTTCTCTAAACCTTTATTTTGAATATTCTTCAAAGGTTTATCAAAACGAACTTCTTTTTGCTTGCCTTTGTTCGCCAAAGTTGGTCTAGAAGGACCTGCCTCTGGCATAACAGGTTCAGGCTCTGGAGGTTTGGCAGCTGAAGTGTCTGCCGTTGATTCCCCCTGGTTTCCTCCATAGTCCTTGAGGTAGGCTTTCCCTAAACGGGTTCCTGTAGCCAAAGTCTCTTCTTCTGATATCGGGGATATTGCAACCATATGGCATGGTTTGCATCTTAAGTTCTTTTTTGACTTAGCTTTAGCAGCTTGAGTCTCTTCCTCAATTTCTAACACCAGATCGGGATGAACCCATATGATCTTACCACGCTTGGTAGTTAGGGGTACCAGGTCATGATTTTGACCCCTGGTTGGAGGGAGATTAACAATGTTTATCATCGCCCGTAGAATAGGTACTACACCATCTGGGACTTCCTGAGGGGGCAGATTGCCGAATTGGAGAGAGATCATGTTGGCAGTGACCGTCTTCTCGCTATTATGCAGAGTGATGGACTTGGCGTCGATCAACTCCTAGATTTTCCTTTTTAGTACATAACATGCCTTTGTGGGGTGATGTATGTACCTGTAGAAAATGTAGTACTTAGGATTGTTTGTACTGCCGACTTTATTTGGCCGCTTTACCTCGGGGAGAGTGAGCTTGCCACTTTTGACTAGACAATCGAATATGCTCGGAATATCATCGTCATCAAAAGAATATTCTTCTTTAGGCCTGGAAGTCCCAAGATTCGTCTGCGTAGTCATCAGAGTATGTTGCCTGGACGTGTTGATTGCTAGAGCTTTCTTTCCTTTGGAACCACGGGTATGATCGTTATTGGAAGATGACCGCTTTCCTCTATCAGAGGTAGAGATCATGATTCCATTGTCATGCGCCTTTCGACTGTTATCTTCAGCGGCTACCGCTGAGATAATAAATGAGGGCCAATCATGGAACTAATATGGTCCCGTGAACACTGAGATCAGTGGGAGAAGGTTCTTTCTGCAAATATCCACCAAGGCTGAATCCAGAACTCCAGGAGGCATCTGCAAGGTGGTCTGACAAAAATGTTCAATAAAAGTATGAACGTCCTCTTTCTCCTTCTGCTTCACTTCGATGAGCGATGACATAGACATGTCCATCCCTCCTTCGTAGAATCGAGCGAAGAACAGAGTCTTGAAATCTTCAAAAGAAGAAATGCAAATATCAGCTAGACTGCGGTACCATTGATAGGCCACTCCAGACAGATAGCCCTTAAACACTCGGGTGAGGAGAGCATCATTCCCCTGCAACAACACCGTCATCATGCTGAAGTAGTTCATGTACTGGCTTGGTAACGTCTTTCCCTCAAACAAAACCATAGCCTGTGGTTTGTATTTTGGCGGAAAAGGGATCTCATCCCAGACAGCTGGGTATGGCTGGTTGATTCTCAACACCGAAACTTCCCCTTGGGGGAAATTAAAGTGCAGCAGAAATTTCTCTCTGAAGACCTTGAGCAAGAGATACTCTCAAGAAGCCTTTGATCCTCTCTTACTAACCGCAAGAGAGAGAACCCTTCCGTAAAAAAGAAATAGTTTCTTCATCCGAGCCAAAAAATATTGAGATTAAACTGTGAACACTCAAGTAGTCATACAATATCCTCTCTCAAACTCACCATGATGGTGGCACGGCTAACAAGGGACTTTTTAGAACTCTATATGAATATGAAAGTATATGATTATGAACTAGGAGAGAATGGAGGCTTTTTAAACACTTACAAATTCTTCAATGATAGCTTTTATGATTTTAAATTTTAATGAAGCCCCTACATGTGCTTATATAGTTTTCAAAGCCTTTAAATTGAAAGTAGCTGTCAAGGACTCAGTTGTATCAAACTGCTTAACCGGTCCTTAATGGTTGGTCGACTAATTGATTATGCACTTATGTAACTCCAGTACCTGCCTGACAAGACTCATCTATATGACCTGACAAACAGTCGGGTATGGTTGGCAAGGATTTTGCATTCAATCAGAGTTGATAGTTTCTCCAATTAATACCAAATTTCCTAATTGCAATTTAGACAATAATATGGATTTAAAAGATTTAATATGGATTTAAAATTATTTAACAATAAAGCTCAAAATATGAATGAAGTAATGCCAAATTAGTACTACCTAAATTAGACTATTATTTGAAACTAATATTACATGAGACTTGAGTATCAGTCAAATGTCATGCATGCCAAGTTGTCATGCAACCTAAAGTGACTATCCCAATCCGAGACTATGCTCACTGGAACACCATGCAATATGACAATTTGTCACACATATATCTCCGCGAGCTTCTCTATAGATATACCCACTTTAAATGGCAGAAAGTGGGCTGATTTGGTCAACCTGTCCACGATGACCCAAATCGCATCTTTGTCTCCTGGAGAACGTGGAAGCCCTGATACAAAATCCATGGTCACATATTTCTATTTCTACTCCAGAATGGGTAGAGGCTGAAGCTATTCTCCTGACCTCTGTCTCTTTGTCTTGACCGGCTGGCAAACTAAGCATCTGGACACGAAGCTAGCTACCACCCGCTTTATGCCATACCACCATACATGCTCCCTCATGTCTCTATGCATCTTGTTAGTACCGGGATGCATAGAGTACTGAGAACGATGTGCCTCTTGTAGAATCTTCTCACGCAATGCTCCTCTCGGTACACATAACCTGGTACCGTGTCGCAATGATCCATCATCTGCGACGATGAAGTCCTCTGTCAGTCCCAACTGAACCTGTGCTCTGATGCTCCTCAGAGACTCATCCTCATACTGTCCGGCTCTGACTCAGTCCATCAGCTCTGACTGCACTTAAAGTCCCCACATCTTTGCTACGACTCTAGGAATCAATACCTCAATGCCTAAACTGTCAAGATCTGCTAATAAATGCCTGTCTCCAGTCAAGCACATAGCCACGGGATACCTAGTCAAAGCATTCGCGACTAAGTTGGCCTTCCCTAGATGGTACTGCAAGGATATATCAAAGTCTTTTATCAGCTCCAACCATCGCTGCTGTCTCATGTTGAGCTCTTTCTGTGTAAACAAATACTTTAAGCTCTTATGGTCTATGAAGATCTCTATTCTCTCTCTATATAGATAGTGTTTTCATAATTTGAGAGCAAAGATAACTGCTGCCAACTCCAAATTATGGGTAGGGTAGTTCTTCTCATACGGGTATAATTACCTGGAAGCATAGGCAATCACCTTCCCGTGCTGCTGTAACACACAACCCAAACTCTTCCCTGATGCATCACTATAAATGGAAAATTCTTCTGCTCCTGATGGTAGTGTTAAGATGGGAGTTGTAGTCAATCTCCTCTTTAGCTCCTCAAATGCCGACTGACAATCCTTAGTCCAGACGAATTCCACGTCCTTCCTGGTCAACCTAGTCATCGGCCCCGTAAGTCTGGAAAAGTCCTGAACAAACCTCTAGTAGTAGCATGCTAATCCAAGGAAGCTCCTAATCTCTTCTACTGAACTCGAGGTAGACCACGATTCAACTGCTGAGATCTTCTTCGGGTCCACCGAGATTCCATATCATATAATAACATGCCCAAGGAATTCAACTTTATCAAGAAAGAATTCACACTTTGATAACTTTCCATACAACTTCTCCTTCCTGAGGGTCTCCAGAACAATCCTTAAGTGCTGCTCATGCTTCTCTGGGGTCTTCAAATATATCAGAATATTATCTATAAAGACTATAACAAACTGGTCCAGGTACTGATAAAATACTTTATTCATCAGGTTCATAAACACTATCGGGGCATTAGTCAACCCAAACGGCATCACCAAGAACTCGAACTGCCCATAACGAGTCCAGAAAGCTGTCTTCGGGATGTCTTCCCTCTTCACTTTCACTTGGTGGTACCCTGACCTCAAATCTATCTTGGAAAATATCTTTTCTCCACTCAACTGATCAAACAAGTCATCTATCCACGGCAATGGGTATTTTTTCTTGATAGTGAGGTTATTAAGTGCCTTGTAGTCGATACACATACGTACCGATCCATCCTTCTTTGGTACAAAAAGTACTGGAGCACCCTATGGTGATGAACTAGAATGGATAAAGCCCTTTTCTTGTAACTCATCCACCTGCTTCTTTAACTTTTCCTGTTCGCTGTTGTTTACTCTATAAACGTGCTGAGAGATCAGCTCTGCGTCTGGCACCAAATCTATAGAGAATTCCATATCTCTGTCTGATGATAATATCGGTAACTCCTCTGGAAAGACATGCAAGAACTCTGCAATAAACAGATTTGGCGGCTCCTGGTCTTTTACCAAAACTTTATAGAAATTACCTTCGCTCTGCTCTGCTCCTCGAACAAACTCAAACTTTGGCTCTCCTAGCGACTGAAATTAAATACTGCCTCCATGATAATCGATACTAGCATGATGTCTACTCAACAAATCCATTCCGAGTACTATATCGTAACTCGAAAGTGGCATTACAAGTAAACATACGCTCAGCTCATGACCTTCCAAATAAACTCTCTGGTTCATGCAAACATCACTAACCACGATAATGCCACTCTCGATCATGATCTGGCAAGTCCTCGCCAATGGTTCAGACTCAAGACGATGCCTCAAAGCAAAAGATACATATTCAAAGCTATGAGAAGTACTAGAATCGAATAAAACATGAGCTGGAAAGGAGTCAAGATAAACTGAACCTGAGATGACATCGCCAACCGGCTCCTCCTCCTTGAAAGTCAAGGCAAAAGCTTGCTCCTATCGCTGTGCTCCTCTCTGCTGCTGATGCTGTGCAAACTGTTGCTGCTGTAGTGGAAGAGGTCCTCTCTACTGGCCCGCTGGTGGTCTGACAGGTGCCCTCTGTGCCTGTCCTCCACCCTGAGCTGGACGAGCTGGGACTTTGGGACAAGCCCGTAACTGATGATCTCCTGATCCACAGAATAAGCATTGGCCTAGTCTCATCCTGCATGCATCCCATCTGTATCCTTGCTTCTTACAGAAAGTGTAAGGAACTACTGCCCTCTGGATCTGATACATCTGCTGAGCCGGCGCTCTAACTGGTCCATGATACTGCTGCCTCTGGTGCTGCTGTTGGAAGTGAGGCCTCTTTACTAGACCCGTATTGTTGCTAGATCCTTTTATGTCCCTCGACCTCATAGAGCTAAGATCTAAGTCATTATCTGCTCTCTGTGCCTGTCTATGTATCTCCTCGAAGGTGCCCGTAGGATGTCCGTTGGTGTGGGGTTTGACTTCCTGGTTCAGGCCCTTCCTGAACTTTTTGCTCTGCCTTTAGGGTTCTGACCCTTCATGAAGCGACCTAGATAGAAATACTCTATCGCATACTCGTCCACTGATATACCTCCCTGGTCGAGGTATTGGAACTGACTCTCCAAAGATGTAAGAGCCACGTTCGGGAAAAACTTCTCCTTGAAAAGTACTTTAAAGGCTTCCCAAGAGAGTCATGGTACTACAATCCTCGGGTCTGTCCGAAACTATGTCAAAGCAATGTCGAACATCATGCAACCCGCTACCTTTTTTTGTAGCACCTCTGTAATCTGTGCCAACCGCAGGTTCTGCTTGATGTCCTCGATCCACTCATCCATATAGATAATCCCCTCTGTGCCACTGAATTCCTTCGGGCCCATCCTCTTAAAGTCGATGAGGGTACCCGGCCTCGGCTAATGCAGAATAAACTAAGCTGGTACCATCTGTGGCTAGGCTATAGTAGCTCTCTCTACTACTGTAAGTACAATCTGGTGAGCATTCTCCACGCTCTGTCACAGAACCTCTGACTGTTGCTGCTATGCCTCCATCATCTGCTGGAAAAGCATGAACATCTGCAGCTGATCAACTACAGGTGGTGGAGGTGGAAGATCCTCGAAAACTGTCTGTCCTGTCCTTGATACTGGAGGTGGAGTACCTCCGAAAGCTGCTGTCGATACGCCCACCTGGACCGGTAAAGCTGACCTCCTAAATGTAGAAGCTGGACCATCGTCTGAGGGTGCTGCCCTCATGGGTGATGAAGTGACTGAGCGTGTTGTCGCGGCACCTGAGCGCTGCAAATACGTCTTCGACGGTATCTTGAAGATATATTAAAATACGAAATCAATATTGAATATGATACGATATCATCAAGGAAGGACAGAACTTTATGCAAAGTAAAGCAATATTCAATAGATAAGGATTTAAAAAAATAGATTTGGAATGTTTCCTAGGTGTTATTGAGTAAACTCTCAGCCTAAATCCTGTTTACTAAAGCAGGCTCATAGTAGTACTCTATATGAGCACCACTACGATATCTATTTAGAGTCGCAAGTAGTGTGATATCGTAGGATAGATGAGACCTGCATAGGCCACCACTAAAAATGTGTCACGACCCGCACCTAAATATTCGGGCATGAGTACGTGGTTACGTCCAACCTACGCCATAGAATCGATGGTAGAATGCTGTCTGGGTCATTTCTAACTATGTAACATCTCAACAATATAATATGGTACCTGTCAATCATCTCAACTCCAAACGGAGGGACAATATAGTATCTCACAAGTATATCTAATCTCAATCACAAAATAAGCTAAGGAAGAATAATGCATGAATGGAATAACGAAGGAAAGAATATGATACAATCCATAATCCAAAATAATACTATAACTATGATTCTACCGAAAGAATAGTCTAATATAATCCAATACAAATAAAAATAGACCTCATCAGGCTCTGCAACTAAGTCCTCATGGTCAATAGGAGTATCCTCTATAGGTACGTCGTCCTGCGGTCCGTAGAATATGGAATACTGCTCTAAAAGCCAGCCATCTGGAAAAATATATCCAGTCAGGATTGGAGCGAAGTACATACCTCTGAAAGCAGTTTTAATAGCATAATTGAGCATATAAATAGATATAGAAATAAAATATAATATCACTAAATATATGAATGATGAACAATAGATATACAAGTAATGTACGAGAATATAGAACAACAATATGAATATCAATAATATGATAAAATAACTGCAATCTAAACTAGCTAATATGCCTCAGAATATAAGTTCATTATGTGATCGGTTTGGGTGAACATGATCAGGTAAGACGATTACAAGTGAGGTATGTAACCAGAATGTACACGATGTAACAATGGCTTTGATCACATAATCAACTCCTACTCTCCCACCCCCAACTAATACCGATGGATCCAATCATGACACACTACGAACACGAAATACATCCACTGAACACGAGTATTGGGTGTACACGAATATCATAACCACCAAACACGAGCGGTGGATGTACACGAATAAGCACGCTAAATATGACCAGTGTGTGAATACGAGATGTAATCAATACCTAATATACACGATGAGATACAATATACACGAGTACCCGCTGAATACGGTAGGGGATAACATCTCCTAACGGAATCCATATAGTACCAGTCCATAAAATCACTGTGTCGGGATCAATGTATATAATTCTTAAACATGCATATATACAATATTATAATTGAAAATAATCAGAGAAATATACTCGCTTGAAGTCCTGAGCAAGTTGTATCTCTCGATGCCCAAGCCGGTATCTCACAACCTATATATAGTACGTTGCATCAATACAAGGTTCAAGAATAAAAATTAGTGAAGTTGATGCAATTCTAGGTCGATATGCCATTTCTAAGTCAAATTAATGAAATATAAGTTGCAAGAGTCTATAACTAAGTCACTAAGTTGATACACTATGAAACTATACTATACTAGCTAAGCTAAGATACTAAAAGACATTCAAAAAGCTGTATCCAAAGATACACAAGTTTTGAATATGAAAATAATATTTTATATATATATATAAGTCAAATAATATAATATTATATCAATTCAATTAAAAATAGGAAACCTTGCCCTTGCACAAATGCGTATCGCACCTATCTCGATACCCAAACTCAATACCTTGGGTATCGACCCAATACCTTGGTGATACCTTGGTATCCCAAGGCAACCCAAAACTAACATAACTCATACATATATAACCAAGGTATCGACCCAATACCTTGGTGATACCTTGGTATCCCAAGGCAACCCAAAACTAACATAACTCATACATATATAACCAAGCTAATACTGTAACGCCCCGCAACCGCACGGTACATTACGCTGAGTCGGATTGAATGAAACAAATGCTGGTTACATTTGATTTGTTGGATTTTGGGAATAAGTATTGATTGAGTTGTTTCATGTGCAGATGGCTAGCGGGTTCGATGGAAATCAGGTGTTCGTTCAGAGCAATACTGAGATAGCTGAGTTGGAATAATAATGCCATCTTCCTTAGTCCGATCGGTCGGATGATTTGTAGAGCACGGCCTGCTCGCACGGTCATACCAGTTGAGTAGATCGTACTTGCATCAGACCACGGGTTCAAGGGATTAATCGTATCGGCAGGACATGATGCTTAACGGAGTCAAACATTGTGAGTGGGCTCTTTCCCTTCTCCTCTACTCATTCATGCCTAATAATATGGAAAACACGTAAAAGGCTTGAACACTTGGGCTGAAACATTGAGAATCACTACACTGAGGCGTGCATAGAGTATACGCCATTGGCTTGGTAGGATTGTGGCTTGATTTGGTTTGTGCGTTGAATAGTTAGAGCTAGAGTTGGATTATTGCACTTGAGGCAGTTGGTTGGATAATTGGGATTATGCTTGGACAGTTGGAATGAGTCATTGATGCTTTGGGAATATCGGGAATTTGGGCGAGCGAGCGTGCATCCGTGTACGAGTATCACTTGGTCGCTTTGTCTTGTAAAGCGAGCAGTTATGGTTCAAAACTGAACAACTGCATCGGTGCAGGCATTGTGCCTCTTTTGGGGCAATGTGCCATGGGATAGTTTAAGAAGGGTGTTGCACTATTGGAAATACTGTATTGAGAAGAGGCATTGTGCCTATGGAAATACTTGGGATTTGGTGCCTTGGGCAATATGTTGGAAGAATGGTTATGGATTCTTTGGTTGGATATTTTGGTTGGATATCGGTTGAACGAGTCTAGGATCGCTTGGTGGGGCAAGAATGTTCGATCCTCTCGTCATACCTACTTGGTGTCTGCATGTCACGGACAACCTGTATTGCACAGGGTTTGGTTTCCTCGAACGGGTGCTCCGGGGCACCGGGACCGTTCGGCCATGGAGGAGACAATTGGGTAACGCGTCTTGGGCGCGGTGCCAGTGGTTGGAATCGATCCAGGTGGGTTAGCTACTTAGCGCTATTTCGAGGAGAACCACATTTGATCAGTCCGATCAAACGTCCTTTATGGCTTGGCCAGTGACTTCATATAGATTAGTGTTGGCTTGCTTTACTTTGGTTGGTTTGTGCTTCACGTAGGCGCGGCCACCTTGCCTCGACAAGAGTGTGCACTGTGAGATTTGGATTGTAAGTGTTGGTTGAGGATGGATATTAAGGCTTGGTTGATGGTTCGACATGTTATCGTGTTGCTTGGACTTGAGCAGGACGGGTTGCATGCTAGTTTCCCTCGAGTTGCTTATATATTTGCTTGTCGTTTGGATTGAGTTGAGTGCTTGCATGCTTAAACTGCTTTACAGCTTTCCTTAACATGTTATCCCTATGCCATGAAATGAATCTAGGATTCAACTAGAAAGATCACCATATAACTGTTTGTATTCACTATTTTACTTAGTGTCGGCTTAGGCGAGTGGGTTACCCAGCTCACCAGTACGGTTGTGTACTGACCTACGTTTGTGGGCATTATTTCAGGTACGCAGGCGTAGTGGCGCTGCTTGGATATACGAGACATGATGCATGAACTGTAAGTACCTTTGTGGGCTGGAGAAAAGAGCAAGAGCATTTCATCGTCTTCGTGGCATCGCCTTTGTGGCATTGCCTCGGGGTATTTCATTTGGACCCTATCGTGAGCTTCGTTGTGTATTACTCTGATTGTGTGCTTGGTACACAATACTTGACTTCCGCTGCAACTTGGTTGTTTCAATGATAACATTTGGTGTTTGACAACATCGCCTTGTACGAGCGCAACTCCAGGCTCGTACGGCATCACGTCCCGATGAGAACGATGGTCCTGCGGGAGAGCTGTAAACGTAGTGATTCACGTTCAGCGGGGACTATCGAGCTTGCGGGAGATTGGGGCATGACAAATTGGTGTCAGAGCACCTGGTTCATTTCTTCGGACTTGGTCCTTCGCTTCATCACAAACTCTAAATAGCTTCCGCGTGTCGTCTAGCTCTTGACTCTACTCAGTGCCGCATCGGATGTTTCATGCAATAAGTCTATTTATTGCTTGTTGTAGCTGCATGTTATTCTTGGTTGTGTTGCCTTGGTTGGTTTTCTTTAGATCGCTTAGCCTCATTAGGCGTTGTTGCATTCGTGCAGCAAGTTGGTTGGCGTTGTTGCATTTGTGCAACAAGTGTAGGCTTTCGTTGGGTTGGCTTGGCTTATCGTTCTGGGAGTTTCTGATTGCCTCAATGGATCTGTTGGTTGGTAGACGAGATTGGTTATGCGGCATGTTTTGAGTAGAAGCATTCGACGAGAATGGATCCTTGCACGAGTTGCTCGTCAAGCGATTGTGTTGGATATAAGCTGGAATTTTGGCTGTGGCGCATCGGTTGGGCATGTTTGAGTTTAGCTCGGGAATATCAGTGTAGTTTGAACGAGTTGCTAGTATAGCAAATGTGTGGAACCACTTGGTATTGGGTTGGACTACTTGAAAGACGATCGTTGCACGGGTTGCTCGTGTAGCGAAAGTATCAAACGGTGAGGATAGCTGGAAGCATTGAGAATGGAACATAGCACGTGTTGCATAATAAGATTGATGGAAATATTTGGATAATTCAGGCATTGTCTGAGTTTTGTGTCAGACTTGAGTTAGGGATGGTAGGATCACGCATGAAGGATGGCTCGAACGGATCTTGGATCCAGTGTAAGGAAATCATAATATGAGTAGCGACTCGATTCAGAGTGGTATATGGGATACCACATTGTGAGCAAGGCATTGGAAAATATTTTGGTTGGACATCAAATGGAAATTGCCTGAACGAACTCGGATATTGAGAATACATGTTGGTTGGTGAAAGTCGATTGTGTTGGAAAGAATGAAAATGGAGCAAGTGAATATTGAGTTGAGTATATCGAGAACGGACTGGTGCAAATGGAAGTATCGTTGGACTTGACAAGATGGACGAGATCGGAATGAACAGTTGGGAGACGCTTGAGTGAAGCAATTGGTAAATCGGAGGATAGCGAGCACGGACTACAATTTTTGGACAACACATTTGAACTGTTGGTTGAGCAATGAATCACGATCTTGGTTTGGAGGGGCAATGCGATGGATTCACACAAACTTGAAAGATTTTGGAGATTGCTGCTCGAGAAGTCGACTCAGGTTTAGCGGGAGTGGAATTTTGAGCAAGATGGTGCAACAAGCGTAGACGTATTCTCCGGAAGACGTGGACGGATTATGGCAACAACAGAAGGCAAAGAATTTGTGGCAGACAGACTTTTGAAGATAGCTAAATGTGGGAGCAAGTCGGAACAAATTGCTGTGTTGTTTGAGCAAGTTGGACGTGCATTGTAGAATGCGACAAAGGGATAAGAATTGGAGCAACTCTTGAGTTTCAGAAATCATTGCAGTGGTAGTGCGAGAAGACGAACATGGCAGTTCGAAAAATTTGATGGATTCAGGGCATAACGGCGGATTAATGGAAGACGGTTTCAAACGAGCACAGTTCTCAAATTGTGGCTTGGATAGATAGCAAGACTCTAGGTGGTTAAGCAGCATTGGTTGACAGATCAGCAGAGGTAGTGCATGAGTTCTCGGATTCGGAAGTTCGCTCGGATGGAATGGTTGGATTTTGACTCGGATTTGCAGATGAGATATAGCATGGTTTATAGTAACTGTCCATCGTGATGATTACAATTATCGAGCGTAGCTTCGGGACAGCTGACCCTAAGCGACTTGCCCGCTGAATCGGATATGAATATAGTAGACCCATAGAAAGACCCTTGAGGCGACGTATTTGGGAATGCGTCGAGGGCAGATGTGTGTTGGAGATTTGGCTTATTGACTGAGAGTTGAATTTGAGAGATACTTGGGATAGCCTTCAGCTAAAGATACAGCCGGAAGATCGAAGCGATGGTGGAAGTAGCCTAAGTCAACTGATGAGATTCAGAGTCACAGATTTTTGTAGATGGCATCGCCTCTGACTCATCGTACTCTGGAAGGGAATAGCATTTATATGAATGGACGACTGTGGCGGCTCGTTCAAATTAAATCTTTACGAATACTGGAAGGGACAGATGTGCCTCAGATTAACAAGATGCATCGAAACTTAGTCTAGGAAGCATGCTCATTCGAAAGGCGAAGGTGATATTCTCTGCTTCGAGGCAGTGGAAGCAGCGCGAAGAACTATTCCATGTGCAACCTAGGAATTGTGGCGAGTGTGTCCACGTTGAAATCGTGGCAACACTATCCCTTTGGCGTGGCGGCGAGATCTTCGTGGATCACACGAACCTCAATATAGATGTTCACCCAGCGAGGTATTGAGATTGAGGAAGAGGTGTTGGACTGAGCTGATGAGAGCAAAGTGGATATTTGGGTAAGTCGCCTAGCTGGGGTAGTATCAGTTATGATGATCGTTCGGTGCATGAGATATATTTGGAGATGTTGCTAGTACGGATTCAGAAATAGTTGGATGGATTGAGTTGGAACACGAAATGATTGAGTTAGTAAAAAATCATCATATTTGAGAATAGTGCTCAAGCGAATATGTTGTAATAGAAATAATGATTGGTTCAATTGGGAGTAAAGCAAAATGATGCCTCGAACATAAAGATACCCTTATAACTTGTTCAAATTTGCTATCGTAAAGCTCGGCTGAAATACATGTATTTTAGGGACGCCTTAAATACGTGTACGATGCAAAACTAAGCGATATGAGAAATTCGTATTGAGCTGCAAGGAGGATGTGGGAATATAGAATTTGTACGAGCGTTCAACAGAGCGAGATGCTGAGTCTGGATAAGGATAATGTGAGTTGCATAGAGCAGATCTATGGAATTGGACAAGCGACATTTGATAAGGAATGAGTACCAGCACGGTTCGTGGACGAACCTGATTCTAAGTGGTATATTATGTAATGCCCCACAACCGCACGGTGCATTACGCTGAGTCGGATTGAATGAAACAAATGCTGGTTATATTTGATTTGTTGGATTTTGGGAATAAGTATTGATTGAGTTGTTTCATGTGCAGATGGCTAGCGGGTTCGATGGAAATCAGGTGTTCGTTCAGAGCAATACTGAGATAGCTGAGTTGGAATGATAATGCCATCTTCCTTAGTCCGATCGGTCGAATAATTTGTAGAGCATGGCCTGCTCGCACGGTCATACCAGTTGAGTAGATCGCACTTGCATCAGACCACATATTCAAGGGATTGATCGTATCGGCAGGACAGGATGCTTAACGGAGTCAAACATTATGAGTGGGCTCTTTCCCTTCTCCTCTACTCCTTCATGCCTAATAATATGGAAAACACATAAAAAGCTTGAACACTTGGGCTGAAACATTGAGAATCACTACACTGAGGCGTGCATAGAGTGTACGCCATTGGCTTGGTAGGATTGTGGCTTGATTTGGTTTGTGCGTTGAATAGTTGGAGCTAGAGTTGGATTATTGCACTTGAGACAGTTGGTTGGATAATTGGGATTATGCTTGGACAGTTGGAATGAGTCATTGATGCTTTGGGAATATCGGGAATTTGGGCGAGCGAGCGTGCATCCGTGTAAGAGTATCACTTGGTCGCTTTGTCTTGTAAAGCGAGCAGTTATGGTTCGAAACCGAACAACTGCATCGGCGCGGGCATTGTGCCTCTTTTGGGGCATTGTGCCATGGGATAGTTTGAGAAGGGTGTTGCACCATTGGAAATACTGTGTTGAGAAGAGGCATTGTGCCTATGGAAATACTTGGGATTTGGTGCCTTGGGCAATATGTTGGAAGAATGGTTATGGATTCTTTGGTTGGATGTTTTGGTTGGATATCGGTTGAACGAGTCTAGGATCGCTTGGTGGGGCGAGAATGTTCGATCCTCTCGTCATACCTACTTGGTGTCTGCATGTCACAGACAACCTGTATTGCACAGGGTTTGGTTTCCTCGAACGGGTGCTCCGGGGCACCGGGACCGTTCGACCATGGAGGAGACAATTGGGTAACACGTCTTGGGCGCGGTGCCAGCGGTTGGAATCGATCCAGGTGGGTTAGCTACTTAGCGCTATTTCGAGGAGAACCACATTTGATCAGTCCGATCAAACGTCCTTTATGGCTTGGCCAGTGACTTCATATAGATTAGTGTTGGCTTGCTTTACTTTGGTTGGTTTGTGCTTCGCGTAGGCGCGGCCACCTTGCCTCGACAAAAGTGTGTACTGTGAGATTTGGATTGTAAGTGTTGGTTGAGGATGGATATTAAGGCTTGGTTGATGGTTCGACATGTTATCGTGTTGCTTGGACTTGAGCAGGACGGGTTGCATGCTAGTTTCCCTCGAGTTGCTTATATATTTGCTTGTCGTTTGGATTGAGTTGAGTGCTTGCATGCTTAAACTGCTTTACAGCTTTCCTTAACATGTTATCCCTATGCCATGAAATGAATCTAGGATTCAACTAGAAAGATCACCATATAACTGTTTGCATTCACTATTTTACTTAGTGTCGGCTTAGGCGAGTGGGTTACCCCGCTCACCAATACGGTTGTGTACTGACCTACGTTTGTGGGCATTATTTTAGGTACGCAGGCGTAGTGGCGCTGCTTGGATATACGAGACATGATGTATGAACTGTAAGTACCTTTGTGGGCTAGAGAAAAGAGCAAGAGCATTTCATCGTCTTCGTGGCATCGCCTTTGTGGCATTGCCTCGGGGCATTTCATTTGGACCCTATCGTGAGGTTCATTGCGTATTACTCTGATTGTGTGCTTGGTACACAATACTTGACTTCCGCTGCAACTTGGTTGTTTCAATGATAACATTTGGTGTTTGACAACATCGCCTTGTACGAGCGCAACTCCAGGCTCGTACGGCATCACGTCCCGATGAGAATGATGGTCCTGCGGGAGAGCTGTAAACGTGGTGATTCACGTTCAGTGGGGACTATCGAGCTTGCGGGAGATTAGGGCGTGACAAATTGGTGTCAGAGTGCCTGGTTCATTTCTTCGGACTAGGTCCTTCGCTTCATCACAAACTCTAAATAGCTTCCGCGTGTCGTCTAGCTCTTGACTCTACTCAGTGCCGCATCGGATGTTTTATGCAATAAGTCTATTTATTGCTTGTTGTAGCTGCATGTTATTCTTGGTTGTGTTACCTTGGTTGGTTTTCTTTAGATCGCTTAGCCTCGTTAGGCGTTGTTGCATTCGTGCAACAAGTTGGTTGGCGTTGTTGCATTTGTGCAACAAGTGTAGGCTTTATTGGGTTGGCTTGGCTTATCGTTCTGGGAGTTTCTGATTGCCTCAATGGATCTGTTGGTTGGCAGACGAGATTGGTTATGCGACATATTTTGAGTAGAAGCATTCGATGAGAATGGATCCTTGCACGAGTTGCTCGTTAAGCGATTGTGTTGGATATAAGTTGGAATTTTGGCTGTGGCACATCGGTTGGGCATGTTTGAGTTTGGCTCGGGAATATCAGTATAGTTTGAACGAGTTACTCGTATAGCAAAGATGTGGAACCACTTGGTATTGGGTTGGACTACTTGGAAGACGATCGTTGCACGGGTTGCTCGTGTAGCAAAAGTATCAGACGGTGAGGATAGTTGGAAGCATTGAGAATGGAACATAGCACGAGTTGCATAATAAGATTGATGGAAATATTTGGATAATTTAGGCATTGTCTGAGTTTTGTGTCAGACTTGAGTTAGGGATGGTAGGATCACGCATGAAGGATGGCTCGAACGGATCTTGGATCCAGTGCAAGGAAATCGTAATATGAGTAGCGACTCGATTCAGAGTGGTATATGGGATACCACATTGTGAGCAAGACATTGGAAAATGTTTTGGTTGGACATCAAATGAAAATTGCCTGAACGAACTCGGATATTGAGAATACATGTTGGTTGGTGAAAGTCGATTGTGTTGGAAAGAATGAAAATGGAGCAAGTGAATATTGAGTTGAGTATATCGAGAACGGACTGGTGCAAATGGAAGTATCGTTGGACTTGACAAGATGGACGAGATCAGAATGAACAGTTGGGAGACGCTTGAGTGAAGCGATTGGTAAATCGGAGGATAGCGAGCACGGACTACAATTTTTGGGCAACACATTTGAACTGTTGGTTGAGCAATGAATCACGATCTTGGTTTGAAGGGGCAATACGATGGATTCACACAAACTTGAAAGATTTTTGTCATGACCCGCACCCGGTTTAGGGGCACGAGAGCGTGGGTACGTCCAGCCTACGCCGCAGCATCGGCGGTAGAACGCTGTCTAGGTCAAGTACTATCTAAACAATCTCACGCTAGTATCCAACTCCATAAGGAGACGTGGATATCATAAAATAAATCTAGAAATACTCAATCACAACTACAGCACGATAGGAAATGAAGAAATAAAAGAATACAACACAAGTCTAATGACACAATAATCATACCTGTAATCAGTAACATCCAATCCCCAATGTCAGAACAAGTCCACTAAGGTCACAGTCTGGAAAAATATTTTCCAGTCAGGAAGGAGCAAAGTACATCTCTAAATAGCAGTTCTATATAAATGACATAAACTATGTAGCAGTTCTAGATGGAAACATACCAGATGCATGTATAGGTACGAGAAATGTACAATGAGAGAAATACTAGAAATACTGTAAGTAAATGCAGGAAAAGAACAATATATCAATGAGCAAGAATCCTATGACTATGTGTGTGAGTACTAGCTTTAACATGTGATCGGCTTGGGAACTTGATCAGGCTGGTTACATGTGATTAGCTATGGTTCATATAAAGTCAGGCTAACCGTTGGTTAGCTATGGTGCATGTAGAGATCAGGCTAATCACACGTAACAGCTATGGAGCATGTAAATGGTCAGGCCGCACCCGACGTGAGATGTGGGGTGAGCTATGGTACATATAAAGTTGGGTATGATCACATATCTACACTAAAGTACTCCCCAAACCCCCCGACTGGTATAGTAGATCCAATCATGGTACGCTATGGCACGGGATTCCCTAAGAAGGTAGCAAATCTCCCCGGGAATCAGTGTCTGTACATGCACAAGATAACAAGGAAAACAAGTCTTGTACAAGCTACACCATGAATAAGGAATAACATCTCATGACGAGATCCGTGTATACCAATCCGTGTAACCAATGTGTCAAGAACATGGATATTTGTACTAGATACAGTGAACATAGGAGATATCATAAATTAGAAACTAATCAGAGAATGTACTCGCCTTGGGTCCTTAGCTGGTAAAACCAATGTCCTGTCCCAGAGTATCGTCTGGAGGAACCAACAGTCCTAAAATATATCAAATACAACATTTGCATCAGGTGCTACACTAACACATCACAAATACATGAACTCAGAGGCTCTGCCCGGTATGGCACTAGTCAACTAGGGTCATCTAGTAGGGATACGTATATAAATACACATATTATTAATTATCATTAATACTCACAATATATATATACATGCACCAATTTAAATGTATTTACAATATAGATATACGTATATAATACATACACTTAAATAGAGGTACATAAATATATATATTCGTAAACCAAAATATATATATGTATCTATACAATCAATTATATATATATAATTATACCAAAATATACTTATACTTTATACCAATACGAAAATGAAATCTACATATATATATTTATACCAAAATTTTATATACAAAATATGTATAACTGTATACTCATAATAGAATATATTTTATTTATGAAAATGTACATTACCCAATAAATACGTAGATAATACATTAATTGTATGCACAATATATATATATATATATATATATATATATATATATATATATATATATATATATATATATATATATATATATACTATGCTAATACATGTTTAACATTTAATTAAAATAATATACATGTACATATATTACCAATGTATTTATATACTATACATATATACGTATTAAATGTTAATTAAATAAATAATACATATATACATATATGAATTTATACTCATACGTATATACATATATTTCTACACATTACTTGAATAAATACTATACAATTAATTATACATATAGATATACACATTAATTACTGTATACTAATATCTATACAAAACATATATATACTAAACATTTATTACACTAATTATACATCTAAAATAATTACCGATTAAATAATTTAAATTCCTGATTAACAAATTAATTAACTAATTAAGAAATAATTAACTACCCTAATTACATGAAATTTCTATACTAATTACATTAATTTACTAGACTAATTATAAATTCAATTAACTAATTATATAAATAAACTAATTAATTAATTAACTACTAATTATATAATTAGTTAATTAACTAAACTAATATATTAATTACTGATTACATATAATTTATTACCTAATCCTTCTCAGAATCAGAAAAAAAAAGGGAGAGAACAGAGGCTCACATGGGGGTTTCGTCGGCGTTGGCGCGGGGTTCGCCGGGGCTGGTCGGCGGATCTGTGGCGGCGGCTCGACTCAGCAGCGGAAACTCGACGGGTCTGCGGCGGCGGCTCGAGGGATCTGAAGCGGCGGCGGCTGGATCTACAGCGGCGACGGTCGACGGCTCGACGAGGGGGCTCGGTTCCAGGCGGCGGTCGACTCGAGAGCGGCGGCGGTCTGAAGCGACGGCGGCGGGCGCTCTGTTCGAGGCGGTCGGCGGTGCCCTCGTCCCGAGGAGGCGGCGGCGTGGAGCTCGAGAGCAGCGTCGGCTTCGAGGTGGCGGCAGCGGTCTCGACGACGGGTCGTCGGTCGACGTTCGCCTCGGCGGAGGCGTCGAACTCGGCGGAGGCGGAGACGTGGGTCCCAGTCGGCGGCTTGATCTAGGGTTAGGGTCGGTACTGTGCGTCGGGGTCGTGTCCGGGGCTGGACACGGCGGTCTGGACTGTGGGGGAGACGTATCCGGGTGCATCGTGTCGGCTGGACACGATGGGTTCGTTGTACTGTGGGCGTGTCCGGGTGTTGGACACGGGAAATCGGGTTGTAATATTGTAAATCTGGACACAGGAAATGAATGGATACGGTGGGACACCCGGGGTCGGACCCGAGGCCATCACGGCTGACACGGTGATGCTGGACACACGGACACGAGCACACAAAAATGGTGGTGGCTTTGGCTTGTGGGAATTTGTGGAGGCTAGCTAGTAAATTGGAGATTTAGGGTTTCTTGGGAATTGTGAGAATGAGAACTTAAATAGGGAGAAGGGTGTGTGGGATAAAGGGTGAGGGTTGGCCCAAATAACAATTGGCCCAAGACCATACATGAATAAATTCATGTGGGAATGAGGGTGAATGAAAGATGGTAACTTGTAAAAATAAAAATAAAGATTATAAATTCAGAAAATATTTTAGGAAAGCTATGTAATTTATTTATTTACTATCCCATTAAATATAAAATTATTTTGAAGAGCGACTAGTCCTTTAATTAATTTTATCCAATAAATAATTTTATGATTTCAAGCCAATAAACATTTGAAACTAGAGGAATATATATATTATTATTTATTTATTTTGTACTACAGGGTCATTTAGGAAAAAGAATTTTTATAAAAGATTTTTAAATTACCTTCTACAATCAAACATCGTTCAAAATCAACTAAAATTTTTCAAGGAGAAATGTTTTATAAAACTTGATATTTTAAAATGAATAAAAATTTAATTATTTTGGAAATTGGAAATCGGAGGTTACAAGTCTATCCACCTTAGAAAAATTTCGTCCTCGAAATTTTAGGGATGACTAGGATAGAAAAAATTTGTTGTTCATAATGATGAATATATCATTGAAGAAAATATTTCTATGAGGAAAATATTTACCAAACAGAAGGAAACATGAAGAAAAAGAAAAATATGGTTTAAGACAGGAATAACTTTAAGGAATCATGGCTCGGCCTTGAATCCTCCAGAAAGTTTAGGTTTTGGGAAGTAGACACGATCACAAAAAAACAGATAATTGGAATAATGCACGTTACCTTTTCAAAGTAACTTAACCAAGGAAGACCCAGTATAAAGAATGATATAGACATGAAAGTTATAGCTAATTCGAAAGATACGGTCGACAATTTGATTTAAGAAACTTAAATACATCCTTCAGAATGTAATCAAGAGACATCTAATCGCCTTCCTTAATTTCTAGGAAAAAGAAATAAAAGAGTAGTCTTTACTACCATCTGAAAATAATCCTTCCTTTTTATCCTCGTTCATTTTACTTTTCTCAATCGTGTGATTCATCATTAACTAATATCTATAAAAGTTTCAATTTCCACAAACTTTATTAGATTAGATCTTAGAATTTCTGAATCAAAATTTATTACATGTCCAAAATCCTTATCATCAAATTCGAGTTTGTTTATCTTAACATCAACTATACCTCGATTATTTTCTTCGATTTCAAATGTTACTGTCATGGTCAAGATTTTAATTTAAATCACAACCTCAATATACCATGATCTTACCTTACGACCTTCAATTATATGATCCCATAATCAATTATATTATAATCTTCTTTACCATGAGCTTCATTTCATTCCATATTTCTTTATCCGTATGTATAATGTTTCCGAATTTTGAACTAATATATTTTTTTTTTTTTAATAATCAATTCAATCATAATTTGACACTTCCATTTACGATTTTATTTCCTGCTTTTCTTTTTCCTCAAATACTCAACGATGCGATGCTTCCAGTATCTTCAATGCAACATTCATAATATATAAAATTTCTATCTTGCAATCAAATAGATAAAATGATAATCTCTCAAATTTCTCAAATTTTTGGCTCTGTGAATTTCTTAATTCTCCCTTTAAGTAAATGTTTGTCCTCGAATTTCAATTATACCTCAATTTTCATAAAATCAATGATCCATCAACTCCGTTATAACAACCCCTAAATTCTTTATTTAATTTAATGCTCATCCACAAATTTAATCCTCTTGTCTCTTTTTGGTCAGTCATAACCTCGTCATAGATCTTTGCTATGGTCAAAACCCAATGATCATGGTTTAAGAAAACTCTACCTACAGCCATGCAATTTAAGAAAAATATAGGTCATGTGTCTTTTGTCATGGTATTACAGTCTCTGTTAAGGGGGTACTATTAGTTACAATCAATCAAAAATCACGAATACAAACCACGGTACTTGGAAATCAATCAATCAGAAGACAAAAACAACATGAAAAAAAGAAAGAACCTGCTAACATATTTCTTGCGGTATCTACTATCTCTAACAAACACTTAACTCTAGCACATTCACTAACAAATTCCCATTCATGTACACTGGTACCCATATCAACTAATCATTAATCCACAAAATCTATGAATATATCCGTATTGCACACACTTGTCTATTAATACCAAAATCTGATACCAAGAACCTCTAATATAACCATGGTTTAATAATGCATCTAAGTTTAATACCTCTATTTCTTTAGTACCATACTCTCTGCCAGTTCCCGTTCCTGCTACAATTGTTCATACTAGTCGTTCTTATCACTCAAATATACGTCAAGCGCAGCACCATACTAAATACTGCTCTTTTCAATACAATTTTAGATGGACACCCAGGTCAGTCTGCGGTGCCATCTCAATCATGCTCAAGTCCTCAGATCCTTACACATGTATATCATCTACTCATATATTAATATTCATATCTCTCATTTACCATAAAATTAATCCTCAAAATAATCGTCAAGGTTTAACTTCTCGGTCGACTTAAAATAAATTGTATATACTTCCTCAAAATCAGATACTCAATATCGAAATAAAATTTTAATCACTCCTAAAATCTTTGTAGCCTTAACCGTGTTTATTGAATTCATATCTAAATCCTCAAAATTTAATAACGAAATCTCAACTCCTCCATTAAAAATAAAATTTTATTTCCACCTTTTTAATTTATAACTCCACAATTGTACATATCAGTGCTCACGGTCTCTGATACTCAAGGTGCACTCAATGCATCTAGTGTCTATAACTGTGTACTAAAATTGTACTGCTTAAATCACTTGCACCATTATCTCCATTGATCAAAGTTATCATCACCTGTATTTTCTTCCATGATTTCAATTTATGTCAACTGGTATATCATTTAATTATCTTCACACAGAGTGCTTACTGTTATTAACGTTATTCTCGACTAATCCTCGATATAGAATCATTAGCACTCTTGGTATTATATCACTAGTTTCATTAATGCATCATCTCATCAAGCTCATTAGAACTCATGATTAACGGTACCTTTTATAACACTCATATTTCTTATTCTCATGGGCAAGTATATGGTTCCTCATCTCGATGGTTGTATATGTATTTCCTTTAATCCTTTAAAGCCTATTAAACTTATCCGTGATACGCTTTACCATCTTCATTACCTATTTCGATATTTCTCTACTCATGACACCTCATTAACTTTATGCGTATATATTTCCTTACCCTTAACACTTCCGATATCAATCATCAAATTGAACATCATGCTCCATTAATTCTTAACACAATTCTCGGATACTTAATCGTTTACATAGATTACTCAATTACATAATCATGATTATCCAGGACGGGTAATTGGCTCTGATACTAACTCTGAGAACTATCACTGATACTCTATACTCTCCTTAACTCTCAGTCTCTAATGACACTACTCCTAGAATCATTGGTACAAGGTACTATGCTAAGGGCTAACTCTAGATTAAAGTCTACTGCTCACATGTCCAACTAGAAACACTTACAAACTCACAAGTCACACTCAGTCAAACTAATACAAGACACAACCAAAATTGCAAGCCACTAATTATCATACTTAACAAGAAATCCTCAAGGGATAGGAGCTCAAAGACTGAATTGAGGACAGAAGGTATCTTTACTGCTAGTAAAGAAGAAGCGGTGGAACAAAGTCCTGGAATAACAGAAATAGATAAGTCTTGAGATGATATTTTAAGAACCAATTTAAGATACAACCTGATAATCATACATGTCTATCCGAAATCATGACACTCAGAATCCTCGCCACGCCAGTAAGCATAGATGCGATAAACGGCAGGTTCCGTAACTAAGGTATGCAACCCTATAATCATGTCATCTAGAATACTCGCCACGCCAACCGGTATGGCTGCGAGAAACTCTAAATCTCATAACTAAAGTATGTACATCCAAGTTAGGTTCCTACGTTCTCGTCACGACAGCTAATATGGCTGCGATAAATTCTAGGTTCCATAACCAAAGTAGATGTTTTACCTTCCTCACTGTCCTCATCAATATATGTCATCAGATGATACCATAAATTCTAGTCCGTAAAAATTCATCTCAATTTGAAATCAACTCAACAACGATACCAAGAATTAAAGTTAACAACTGGTCAACAAGAATCAAACTCAACAATGATACCAAGAATTTAATTTAATAACTACTCAACAAGAATCAAGTTCAGTAGCAACAAGCGAGAGCGGACGGAAACAAGGAAAGATTTAAATTGAAAATAAGATTCTCATGGGGTCTTCCCAGGAATCTCTCAAGAGTTTGTGATTGAGTATCCTCTCTCATCCTAGCATCCTATGTCCTATATTCAATAGCAGGTACGCAGTAGTACAACTATGACGTCGCACTACCACGACATCGCACAGCTAGCGAAGTCTGACCTGCATGGGCCACCACTAAAAATGTGTCACGACCCGCACCCGGTTTAGGGGCACAAGAGCGTGGGTACGTCCAGCCTACGCCGCAGCATCGGCGGTAGAACGCTGTCTAGGTCAAGTACTATCTAAACAATCTCACGCTAGTATCCAACTCCATAAGGAGACGTGGATATCATAAAATAAATCTAGAAATACTCAATCACAACTACAGCACGATAGGAAATGAAGAAATAAAAGAATACAACACAAGTCTAATGACACAATAATCATACCTGTAATCAGTAACATCCAATCCCCAATGTCAGAACAAGTCCACTAAGGTCACAGTCTGGAAAAATATTTTTCAGTCAGGAAGGAGCAAAGTACATCTCTAAATAACAGTTCTATATAAATGACATAAACTATGTAGCAGTTCTAGATGGAAACATACCAGATGCATGTATAGGTACGAGAAATGTACAATGAGAGAAATACTGGAAATACTGTAAGTAAATGCAGGAAAAGAACAATATGTCAATGAGCAAGAATCCTATGACTATGTGTGTGAGTACTAGCTTTAACATGTGATCGGCTTGGGAACTTGATCAGGCTGGTTACATGTGATTAGCTATGGTTCATATAAAGTCAGGCTAACCGTTGGTTAGCTATGGTGCATGTAGAGATCAGGCTAATCACACGTAACAGCTATGGAGCATGTAAATGGTCAGGCCGCACCCGACGTGAGATGTGGGGTGAGCTATGGTACATATAAAGTTGGGTATGATCACATATCTACACTAAAGTACTCCCCAAACCCTCCGACTGGTATAGTAGATCCAATCATGGTACGCTATGGCACGGGATTCCCTAAGAAGGTAGCAAATCTCCCCGGGAATCAGTATCTGTACATGCACAAGATAACAAGGAAAACAAGTCTTGTACAAGCTACACCATGAATAAGGAATAACATCTCATGACGAGATCCGTGTATACCAATCCGTGTAACCAATGTGTCAAGAACATGGATATTTGTACTAGATACAGTGAACATAGGAGATATCATAAATTAGAAACTAATCAGAGAATGTACTCGCCTTGGGTCCTTAGCTGGTAAAACCAATGTCCTGTCCCAGAGTATCGTCTGGAGGAACCAACAGTCCTAAAATATATCAAATACAACATTTGCATCAGGTGCTACACTAACACATCACAAATACATGAACTCAGAGGCTCTGCCCGGTATGGCACTAGTCAACTAGGGTCATCTAGTAGGGATACGTATATAAATACACATATTATTAATTATCATTAATACTCACAATATATATATACATGCACCAATTTAAATGTATTTACAATATAGATATACGTATATAATACATACACTTAAATAGAGGTACATAAATATATATATTCGTAAACCAAAATATATATATGTATCTATACAATCAATTATATATATATAATTATACCAAAATATACTTATACTTTATACCAATACGAAAATGAAATCTACATATATATATTTATACCAAAATTTTATATACAAAATATGTATAACTGTATACTCATAATAGAATATATTTTATTTATGAAAATGTACATTACCCAATAAATACGTAGATAATACATTAATTGTATGCACAATATATATATATATATATATATATATATATATATATATATATATATATATATATATACTATGCTAATACATGTTTAACATTTAATTAAAATAATATACATGTACATATATTACCAATGTATTTATATACTATACATATATACGTATTAAATATTAATTAAATAAATAATACATATATACATATATGAATTTATACTCATACGTATATACATATATTTCTACACATTACTTGAATAAATACTATACAATTAATTATACATATAGATATACACATTAATTACTGTATACTAATATCTATACAAAACATATATATACTAAACATTTATTACACTAATTATACATCTAAAATAATTACCGATTAAATAATTTAAATTCCTGATTAACAAATTAATTAACTAATTAAGAAATAATTAACTACCCTAATTACATGAAATTTCTATACTAATTACATTAATTTACTAGACTAATTATAAATTCAATTAACTAATTATATAAATAAACTAATTAATTAATTAACTACTAATTATATAATTAGTTAATTAACTAAACTAATATATTAATTACTGATTACATATAATTTATTACCTAATCCTTCTCAGAATCAGAAAAAAAAGGGGAGAGAACAGAGGCTCACATGGGGGTTTCGTCGGCGTTGGCGCGGGGTTCGCCGGGGCTGGTCGGCGGATCTGTGGCGGCGGCTCGACTCAGCAGCGGAAACTCGACGGGTCTGCGGCGGCGGCTCCAGGGATCTGAAGCGGCGGCGGCTGGATCTACAGTGACGACGGTCGACGGCTCGACGAGGGGGCTCGGTTCCAGGCGGCGGTCGACTCGAGAGCGACGGCGGTCTGAAGCGACGGCGGCGGGCGCTCTGTTCGAGGCGGTCGACGGTGCCCTCGTCCCGAGGAGGCGGCGGCGTGGAGCTCGAGAGCAGCGGCGGCTTCGAGGTGGCGGCAGCGGTCTCGACGACGGGTCGTCGGTCGACGTTCGCCTCGGCGGAGGCGTCGAACTCGGCGGAGGCGGAGACGTGGGTCCCAGTCGGCGGCTTGATCTAGGGTTAGGGTCGGTACTGTGCGTCGGGGTCGTGTCCGGGGCTGGACACGGCGGTCTGGACTGTGGGGGAGACGTGTCCGGGTGCATCGTGTCGGCTGGACACGATGGGTTCGTTGTACTGTGGGCGTGTCCGGGTGTTGGACACGGGAAATTGGGTTGTAATATTGTAAATCTGGACACAGGAAATGAATGGATACGGTGGGACACCCGGGGTCGGACCCGAGGCCATCACGGCTGACACGGTGATGCTGGACACACGGACACGAGCACACAAAAATGGTGGTGGCTTTGGCTTATGGGAATTTGTGGAGGCTAGCTAGTAAATTGGAGATTTAGGGTTTCTTGGGAATTGTGAGAATGAGAACTTAAATAGGGAGAAGGGTGTGTGGGATAAAGGGTGAGGGTTGGCCCAAATAACAATTGGCCCAAGACCATACATGAATAAATTCATGTGGGAATGAGGGTGAATGAAAGATGGTAACTTGTAAAAATAAAAATAAAGATTATAAATTCAGAAAATGTTTTAGGAAAGCTATGTAATTTATTTATTTACTATCCCATTAAATATAAAATTATTTTGAAGAGCGACTAGTCCTTTAATTAATTTTATCCAATAAATAATTTTATGATTTCAAGCCAATAAACATTTGAAACTAGAGGAATATATATATTATTATTTATTTATTTTGTACTACAGGGTCATTTAGGAAAAAGAATTTTTATAAAAGATTTTTAAATTACCTTCTACAATCAAACATCGTTCAAAATCAACTAAAATTTTTCAAGGAGAAATGTTTTATAAAACTTGATATTTTAAAATGAATAAAAATTTAATTATTTTGGAAATTGGAAATCAGAGGTTATAATTTTGGAGATTGCTGCTCGAGAAGTCGACTCAGGTTTAGCGGGAGTAGAATTTTGAGCAAGATGGTGCAACAAGCGTAGACGTATTCTCCGGAAGACGTGGACGGATTGTGGCAACAACAGAAGGCAAAGAATTTGTGGCAAACAGAATTTTGAATATAGCTAAATGTGGGAGCAAGTCGGAACAAATTACTGTATTGTTTGAGCAAGTTGGACGTGCATTGTAGAATGCGACAAAGGGATAAGAATTGGAGCAACTCTTGAGTTTCGGAAATCATTGCAGTGGTAGTGCGAGAAGACGAACATTGCAGTTCGGAAAATTTGATGGATTCAGGACATAATGGCGGATTGATGGAAGACGGTTTCAAACGAGCACAGTTCTCAAATTGTGGCTTGGATAGATAGCAAGACTCTAGGTGGTTAAGCAGTATTGGTTGACAGATCAGCAGAGGTAGTGCATGAGTTCTCGGATTCGGAAGTTCGCTCGGATGGAATGGTTGGATTTTGATTCGGATTTGCTGATGAGATATAGCATGGTTTATAGTAACTGTCCATCGTGATGATTACAATTATCGAGCGTAGCTTCGGGACAGCTGACCCTAAGCGACTTGCCCGCTGAATCGGATATGAATATGGTAGACCCATAGAAAGACCCTTGAGGCGACGTATTTGGGAATGCGTCGAGGGCAGATGTGTGTTGGAGATTTGGCTTATTGACTGAGAGTTGGATTTGAGAGATCCTTGGGATAGCCTTCAGCTAAAGATGCAGCCGGAAGATCGAAACGATGGTGGAAGTAGCCTAAGTCAACTGATGAGATTCAGAGTCACAGATTTTTGTAGATGGCATCGCCTCTGACTCATCGTGCTCTGGAAGGGAATAGCATTTAAATGAATGGACGACTGTGGCGGCTCGTTCAAATCAAATCTTTGCGAATATTGGAAGGGATAGATGTACCTCAGATTAACAAGATGCATCCGAACTTAGTCTGGGAAGCGTGCTCATTCGGAAGGCGAAGGTGATATTCTCTGCTTCGAGGCAGTGGAAGCAGCGCGAAGAACTATTCCATGCGCAACCTAGGAATTATGGCGAGTGTGTCCACGTTGAAATCGTGGCGACACTATCCCTTTGGCGTGGCGGCGAGATCTTCGTGGATCACACGAACCTCAATATAGATGTTCACCCAGCGAGGTATTGAGATTGAAGAAGAGGTGTTGGACTGAGCTGATGAGAGCAAAGTTGATATTTGGGTAAGTCGCCTAGCTGGGGTAGTATCAGTTATGATGATCGTTCGGTGCATGAGATATATTTGAAGATGTTGCTAGTACGGATTCAGAAATAGTTGGATGGATTGAGTTGAAACACGAAATGATTGAGTCAGTAGAAAATCATCATATTTGAGAATAGTGCTCAAGCGAATATGTTATAATAGAAATGATGATTGGTTCAATTGGGAGTAAAGCAAAAGGATGCCTCGAACATAAAGATACCCTTGTAACTTGTTCAAATTTGCTATCGCAAAGCTCGGCTGAAATACATGTATTTTAGGGACGCCTTAAATATGTGTACGATCCAAAACTAAGCGATATAAGAAATTCGTATTGAGCTGCAAGGAGGATGTGGGAATATGGAATTTGTACGAGCGTTCAACAGAGCGAGATGCTGAGTCTGGATAAGGATAATGTGAGTTGCATAGAGCAGATCTATGGAATTGGACAAGCGGCATTTGATAAGGAATGAGTACCAGCACGGTTCGTGGACGAACCTGATTCTAAGTGGTATATTATGTAATGCCCCGCAACCGCACGGTGCATTACGCTGAGTCGGATTGAATGAAACAAATGCTGGTTATATTTGATTTGTTGGATTTTGGGAATAAGTATTTATTGAGTTGTTTCATGTGCAGATGGCTAGCGGGTTCGATGGAAATCAGGTATTCGTTCAGAGCAATACTGAGATAGCTGAGTTGGAATGATAATGCCATCTTCCTTAGTCCGATTGGTCGGATGATTTGTAGAGCACAGCCTGCTCGTACGGTCATACCAGTTGAGTAGATCGCGCTTGCATCAGACCACGTGTTCAAGGGATTGGCCGTATCGACAGGACAGGATGCTTAACGGAGTCAAACATTGTGAGTGGGCTCTTTTCCTTCTCCTCTACTCCTTCATGCCTAATAATATGGAAAACACGTAAAAGGCTTGAACACTTGGGCTGAAACATTGAGAATCACTACACTGAGGCGTGCATAGAGTGTACGCCATTGGCTTAGTAGGATTGTGGCTTGATTTGGTTTGTGCGTTGAATAGTTGGAGCTAGAGTTGTTTTATTGCACTTGAGGCAGTTGGTTGGATAATTGGGATTATGCTTGGACAGTTGGAATGAGTCATTGATGCTTTGGGAATATCGGGAATTTGGGCGAGCGAGCGTGCATCCGTGTACGAGTATCACTTGGTCGCTTTGTCTTACAAAGCGAGCAGTTGTGGTTCGAAACCGAACAACTGCATCGGCGCGGGCATTGTGCCTCTTTTAGGGCATTATGCCATGGGATAGTTTGAGAAGGGTGTTGCACCATTGGATATACTGTGTTGAGAAGAGGCATTGTGCCTATGGAAATACTTGGGATTTGGTGCCTTGGGCAATATGTTGGAAGAATGGTTATGGATTCTTTGGTTGGATGTTTTGGTTGGATATCGGTTGAACGAGTCTAGGATCGCTTGGTAGGGCGAGAATGTTCGATTCTCTCGTCATACCTACTTGGTGTCTGCATGTCACGGATAACCTATATTGCACAGGGTTTGGTTTCCTCGAACGGGTGCTCCGGGGCACCGGGACTGTTCGGCCATGGAGGAGACAATTGGGTAACGCGTCTTGGGCGCGGTGCCAGCGGTTGGAATCGATCCAGGTGGGTTAGCTACTTAGCGCTGTTTCGAGGAGAACCGTATTTGATCAGTCCGATCAAACGTCCTTTATGGCTTGGCTAGTGACTTCATATAGATTAGTGTTGGCTTGCTTTACTTTGGTTGGTTTGTGCTTCGCGTAGGCGCGGCCACCTTGCCTCGACAAGAGTGTGCACTGTGAGATTTGGATTGTAAGTGTTGGTTGAGGATGGATATTGAGGCTTGGTTGATGGTTCGACATGTTATCGTGTTGCTTGGACTTGAGCAGGACGGGTTGCATGCTAGTTTCCCTCGAGTTGCTTATATATTTGCTTGTCGTTTGGATTGAGTTGAGTGCTTGCATGCTTAAACTGCTTTACAGCTTTCCTTAACATGTTATCCCTATGCCATGAAATGAATCTAGGATTCAACTAGAAAGATCACCATATAACTGTTTGCATTCACTATTTTACTTAGTGTCGGCTTAGGCGACTGGGTTACCCCGCTCACCAGTACGGTTGTGTACTGACCCACGTTTGTGGGTATTATTTCAGGTACGCAGGCGTAGTGGCGCTGCTTGGATATACGAGACATGATGTATGAACTGTAAGTACCTTTGTGGGCTAGAGAAAAGAGCAAGAGCATTTCATCGTCTTCGTGGCATCGCCTTTGTGGCATTGCCTCGGGGCATTTTATTTGGACCCTATCGTGAGCTTCGTTGCGTATTACTCTGATTGTGTGCTTGGTACACAATACTTGACTTCCGCTGCAACTTGGTTATTTCAATGATAACATTTGGTGTTTGAAAACATCGCCTTGTACGAGCGCAACTCCAGGCTCGTACGATATCACGTCCCGATGAGAACGATGGTCCTGCGGGAGAGCTGTAAACGTGGTGATTCACGTTCAGCGGGGACTATCGAGCTTGCGGGAGATTGGGGCGTGACAAATACTAGCTATGCAACTACACTATACTATATCTAACTACTATAGGATAACAACTAATACAATATATACCTATATATATAGCTAACTAGCTGCTAGTTAACAAACCCAACTAATATATACCCAATATACACATCTACATATAGTTAACTATATATAAAATAAAGTATATCATTACCACCACAACACTTAACTAACTAATCCTACTGATATTACTGAACCTAAAACTGAACTGAAAGCTTAAAACTGAACCCAAACTATTACCTATACAAAACTGTGAAAATCTTGCATAGTCACTGTGCTCGACTTCTTACTGCACAGTGAGCTACCTGCTGACTGAATCACTGATACAGCACTATGCACTGCTACCTTCCTTCACTTGTTGTGCACTCCAATATGCACAGCTACTTCCCCTTTTCTCTGTGCACTATATTGCACAAGTATATAACTGCACCGAGAGCTACCTGCACAGGGAGTTACTTGTTAATGCTCGACTGCACTCTATAAGAGCTGCTCCCGGTGCCCGCAGCTGCTAAACCCCTTTGCTGCTATCGACATTGCTATTACCGATACTGCCTGCAGTAGCTACTAATATTGTTCTCCTCAGTAGTTACTTCTACTGCTCGACAATAGCCACTCCTACTGCTTCGACAACAGATACTTCAACTGCTTCGATAGCAGCTGCTCACACACACACAAACCATACAGACACAACACTACAACACTGGGATACCCAAACTCACATACATATAACTATATTTATATATATATATATATACACACAGATACATACACTTAAATACATCTAAGTATACATATATACTTCTCCATATACACAAACACATGAACATATACATATATAAGTACATATATATATACATATAGATATATATATATATATATATATATATATATATATATATATATATATATATATCTAGATATATATTATATACACATATAGTCACACATATATATATATATATATATATATATATATATATATATATATATATATATATATATATATATATATATATATATATATATATAACCTAATTATTATCTAGATATATAATTACACATGTACGTATATCAAAAGAGCAAAACAACAAACACGTGGAGTACACCGCACCGGTATCACACTAGTTCTATGATACGCTTGCGATACGGCTCCAACACACAACCAAACACATCTTGGAGGACACGAGCAAGTCTAAAAGATTAATTATGAATAATACATATAGTAATTAGAGTATCTACATGTCCGTGTCACAATGTGATATGCACAAGGCCCTGTGTCGAAGGAAAACCACCAAAATTAATCTGTTTTGTCAAATTGACGAGATACGGCCTACACGTACCCAATTATGGACACGATACTAGTCACAAACAAGCAATCAAATGTCACTTAGATCTATTAGACCTAATGACAAGAACTACATGTGCCAATCTCAGAATTTTCCAAAAAATGGTACCAAATTGGATATAACTTCCACCGTCGGTCTCTGATGAACCTAAAACCAATTTCTATGGGTAGCCTATGCATGTGGGTTGGTTTCTCATAGTTAACTCTCAGATCTATAGTCTATTAGAAGGGGAAAAACTAAAATATATCTTTTGGGAGATGGATTTCTAATGAAAACCCTAATTGCCAAGTAGTTTATCTCCTTGTAGATCTTGGCCTCCTCCTCATTGCTCCTTGTTTCTTTCTTGTAGATCCTTAGTGTAAAAATCTCAATAAAGAATTTGGAAAGACTATAATTGTGTTGGAGGTCCTTGTTATCAAACTTTGGATGCATTATTGACCTATAATTGTGTTGGAGGTCCTTGGTATCAGATTTTGGTATTAATAGACAGGTGTGTGCAATATGGATGTATCCATGGATATCTTGTGGACTAGTGATTAGTCGATATGGATATCAGTGTATCAGGATAGGAATTAGTGAGTGAATATGCCAGATTTAAGTGTATGTTAGAGGATGAAGATGTCAAGGTGATGGGTTAGAAGGTATGTTCTTTTTCCTTCTGTTCCTTTTTCGTCTGTTTGATTAATTTCTTAGTACCATAGCTTGTATCTATGATTTTCTTGCTAGAATATAATTAGTAGTACACCCTGACAGAGACTGCAATATTATGACAAAATAGACCATAACCATGCGTGTTTTCTCTAGATTGCATGTTATATGACTGTAGGTAGGATTTTCTTAGACTTTGATTGTTGGGGGTTTGATCGTAGTGAAGATTAATGAAGAGGTTATGACTTGACAAGAGAGACAAGGTGCCTTAAATTTTGAGGATAAACATTAATTTAAATAAAGAGTTGAGAATTTAATATGACAGAATTGACGATTTTGTTAAATTATTAATTTTTATGAAGATTATGATATGATTAAATTTGTCATTAAAATTTGAGAAATTTAAGAAGATTATTATTATATTTATTTGACTGCAAGATACAAATTTTTAAAACTTATACTTTGAATGTTGTATTTGAAGACTTCGTAAGTATTACAGTGTTCGAGTATTGTATGAAAAAAGAATCGAGGAATAAGATCACAAATGGATTAGTGTTGAATTCAAATTTTTGGGATAAGATTTCAAATTTTATAAATATCCATTGATTGGATTTAAATTAGAGGATTGGACATTAAATCATTTTTTGGAATATTTAGTTATTAACTTAAAATTTTGGAGGAGATTGTGATAAGAATGGAATTTGATTTTAAATTTGAAGATTTTCAGGAATATGATATTTATAGAATTTTAAAAATTTTGTGAAATAACAATATAGATTTACTTCATGATTATATGGTTTGATGAATTTAAATTTTGATGGTAAATAAATAATAAATAAATACAACTATTGAGGATCTTAAATTTTGAGGACAAAATTTTTCTAAGGGGGGTAGACTTGTCACTACCACATTCTAAAATAGGGTTAATTTTGTTATTTATTTATTTTAAGTATTGTGTGTATTTATTTTAAATAATTGTATGATATATATATATATATATATATATATATATATATATATATATATATATATAGTGTTCTTTAATGCATGAGTTAGTAGACTAGACCTAGAAGCCCACTAGATGAACCCCTGACCAAATTATAGGGTTATGGATTTTAATTAGTAATTTTTGGGATTAAATATGAGGTTATAAATTATTACCGTAATTTTATTTAATTATTGTACCTTACTGTTGCTTCGATATTTGGAGCGCTACGCTAGCTTTTGCCTTCCAATAAATTGTATACCCTTGTCCTAGACGTGCCATCTTCTATTATGACCTTTGTGTAACTCATAAATATGCCCTTTTGTGCTTTATTTTAGTCATATAATATTCATCGCAGACGTTTAATTTTAATTCCAAATAAATTTGACTTTGCATCTTTGTGCGTTCCAATCAAAATTGGAGACACAATCTTGACCCAATTTATGTAATCCAAATTATGGCAATATTATATTCTGAGTCATCTACGTCCATGATACTTGTGTCCCACCTAATTTTAGCCCCATGTTCTTTCAATTAATTTAAGAACACCAATTACATTCATTTTAATTAAATTTGTGTAAGGACCCAACTTAACCCAAACTAGATCCAACACCAAACCAAACCCCAATTCACACACTCAAGACTCATACTAAACACCACACACCCTTTTTAGCCACTACATCATACCAAATATGGTATTTTCCCTCATTCAATCCAAACTCTCACCTTTCGTGCAATTTTTTAATTTTTGGGGGCTTTTATGCAAAAGTACAATAAGGTGTCACCATCCTATTGGTCAAGCCAATGAAGAAACAACCCCCCTCCCTCTTTGATAGGTCCAACTCTCTCTCTCTCTCTCCCCCATTTTTGTTTGTACACTCCCCTTTATGTTAAATCTTGGCCCTTCATTCAAATGGAGCATCATCCTCACCGCACACACTTTCCTATATATAATCCCTCATCCTAACCCCTTTTCTAAGGAGCCAACCCCATCCCAAGGAACACATGGTCGGCCCTAATCCCTAGGCTAGCATCACCATCTTCTCTCTCCTACATACAAACTCTACCTCCCCATTATTTTCCATCCTTCTTCATATAAACCAAACCCTAAACCAAACCTCCATACTCATCATCTCCATCCCGACCCGACGACACTCATCACCACCATCTCCCCGACCTGCTGCCATCATCCCTCGACAGTCTCCATCGGAGCACACCGCCACAACCCCTCGTCTCGACTTCCCCATGCCATCGTCGACCTCCTAATCACCACCGCCACCGTCTCCTCCCATCTCCCAGTCATCCCCCTCTCCTTCTCTTCTTCGTCCCTGACTTCCAGTCCTCCCCGAGCAGCAAGTCACCACCAAGCATGACCGACCAACCGACCGCCATTAACGTTGACTCACCCTTTTCATTCCTCTCCTCCCTCCTGTGATCACTCACCGAGTCCCCGCCTCTGCAACCGCCTTCGTCCCTGACTTCCTGAGCCATCCCGACCGTCTCCTCCGAGCAGCCCCGTCGGCAGCAAGCCACCACCACCGTACACCATGCCTCACCCGCAACCATGACCCCGACTCATCTTCTCGACTGCAACTATCCCCCTCGTCGGACTTCCCCTCTGTCAGAGCCCGACTGCAGTCATCTCCATCCCCGGCCATCCACTGCCCACAGCAAACCCATCACCGCTGTCGAGTCCCCGACTTCTCCTCAGCCCTGACCAGATAACCCATCACCGCTGACTCCTCCCCGCACCCTCGTTATTCCTGACCCGACCGCTGACTTCACAGCACCACCAGCAGCGATTTTTCTCCGCCTGAATCACCACTGTCAGCACCATCTCGTCGGACGACCATAACTTCGACCGCCATCATGAATCCATCTCCTCTTTCTTCTCGATACATCACCACCTTTTTCTGTCTTCTTCCTGACTCCTCTCTGCCGGATCCCGAAGACGAGCAGCCTCGTCATCATCATCATCATCATCATCATCACCATTATCATCATCATCACCATCATCATCATCACCATCATTATCATCAGCATCACCATCATCATAAACATCATCATCATCATCATCATCATCATCATCATCAACCTCACATCGACCCATCTTACCTTGCTGGAGATGACCTAAGCAGCCGAGCAACAGTCCCTTCCCGACTTTACAACAGCCTCCCTCGACCCCGTACATGCATAGGTTTGAACTTTCCCTCTTCGTGATTTATGTGTATATGTGTGAATTGTATTAGGGATTAGCAATAGGATTAGCATATTGCTTCATGGCAGTTTAGTTGATGTGATTGCAAGACCCATGTCGGTAAACCTAATAACTAGTATGCGTGTGTGTATAATAATTGGTTTGATATATATATATATATATATATATATATATATATATATATATATATATATATATCGTATTTTATGGAAAATTGATGCTAGTACTAGGTATGACTGTAATATACATATGTTATATGACCATAGGTATTAGTTGTGGGTATCCCATATTTATGTATTTGAATGACCCTAAATATTAGTGAACTGCCTGCCTTGTGCATACTAATGTACTGGCTTTAGACATGTGTTAGTGATTTGACTGTCTGGTTATGCACAGTATTTGAGGACATGACACCTGTGCATATAGACATGCACACTTGACCCTGCTAGTGGACTAGTTAGCACCCTTGCACAGTTTTTGAGTGCAGTATAATTTTGTTTGTATATGTGCTAGTGTAACGAATGATGCTATATTGTATTATATTATATATATAGGACCATTGGATCGTCCTGTGAGACTTCGGGAGCAGGATATTGGTATTATCCGCTCAGGACCACAGGCGAGTACATTCTCTGATAATTTTTGTTATTTGATAATTTCTATAATTCAAGCATTTAGAAATGTTATATCTGATTCTAATACTGTGCTACATGGACTAGTATATAGATTGGATCTACAGTCATAAGATATTATAATAGCTATCGTATTGACATTGTACACGATATTGATATTAGATATTGTACATGATATATTGGACATTGATCGTGTATCATAAATATATCATGGTTGGATCCACTGTACTAGTTAGGGGCGGGGAAATATTAGTAGAATATGTGATCATACCCAACTCTACATGCATCATAGCTCACCCCACACCTCATGTCGGGTGCAGTCTGACCATTACATGCCTCATAGCCTGTTATATATGATTAGCCTGACTATTACTCACATTATAGCTTACCAGATGGTTAGCCTGACCTTACATGAATCATAGCTAATCATATGTAACAAGCCTAATCTTGTCCCAAGCCGATCACATGATAGACTAATATTTTAAACACTTAGAATAGTTACAGTTCTTCATTTTAGTTTTATATACTACATCATCCCGTATATGATATTGTAGCTCTTTCTTTTTATTTCATATATGCACTGACTATACCATATTGCCTATTACCTGTTCTCTTTACTATTTGCCATTGCATCTATTTATTATTTTATCTCAATATATAGCATCATCTATTTATTATTTTATAGTCCTTATCAATGAACTGGAACTATTTTTTGGGTTGTACTTTGCTCCATCCTGACTGGAAATATTTTTTCCAGACTATGACTTAGAGGACCAATGTCTAACATATTATAGATAACATGGAGAGTACCTGCAGCCTTGGGCCTTATAGCCAGGTATGATTTCTGGGAGGTCTAGCTGGAATCACTAGCTATTTAGTTATTTTCGTCTAGCAGATTATGGTACCAGATTTATTTTCGACATACATTGAGATTTGGATGTTTATTGTTTACAGTTAGATTATTTTGTTATTTAGACTTGTGTTGTATTTTATTTATTTTCTTCGATATCTTATCGTGCTTTAGTTTTGTGATTGAGTATTTCTATATTATATTGTTATATCTGTGTCTCCTTATAGAGGTGGATATTCGTATGAGATTGATTAGCAAGTATTGTGACCTAGACAGCGTTCTACCATCTATATTATAACGTATGCTGGATGTACCCACGTACTCGTGCCCCTATATCGGGTGCGGGTCGTGACAATGGTCGATCGTGGTGGTCCGTCGAGGTCGTGAAGGTGGTACAGCGGTTGATGGCAGGATGAAGGTAGTCGGCCGGAGTTGTAGTAGTGCTAGTCGTAGAGGTGGTGAAATAGCAGCGAGTTTGGCCGGAGGAGACTGCGGCGGTGGACAGCAGGGGTGGCAGCATCGGTTCTCATCGGAGAAGATGTGGGGGTTGACTGCAGGTGATAGAGCATCGGGTTCTCGCCGGAGAAGACGTCGGGGGGGGGGGGTTCGATTGCAGGTGATGGAGCGTCGGGTTCTTGCCGAAGAAGACGCGGAAGGGTCGACAGCAGGTGATGTAGCATCGGGTTCTCGCCGGATTCTCGTCGGAGCAGACGTGGGGGGGTCGATAGCAGGTGATGGAGCATCGGGTTCTCGCCAGAGAAGATGCGGGGGGACGACAGTAGGGGTGGCAGCGGTTGAGATGGCGAGGGTCGTGGTGGTTTATGGAGGTATTGGCGGTGAAGGCGGTGGTAGAAGCGGTGACTGGAGGCAACGGTTGGCGAAGCCTGGCCGTGCTCGCGGAGGCTGTAGTGGTGAGTCTCGGCCGGAGCTCGGAGTAGTAGTGGTGGAGCTGCTCGGGTGGTCGAGGTGGAGATGGGTGATGGCTGGAGTAGAGATTTCGTAGAAGTAGTGAAGAAGAAGAAGAAGAAGAAGAAGAAGAAATGAAGAAGAAGAATAAGAATGGGATGCACTCAGCTGGATGAAGTAGAAAAGAAGGAGGAGGGAGAGAGGGGGTATTTTCCTAGGTTCCTAGGGATTAGGGCCGGCATATTGGGAAATGGGGTAAGGATGAGTGGTTTATATAGGATAGTGTGTGGTGAGGATGATGCTTCATTTTGAATGGAGGGCCAAGATTTGACGTGGAGAAAGTGTATAAACAAAAGGGGAGAGAGAGAGTTAATTAAACCGGTCAAAGAGAGAGCGGGGGGTTTCTTCATTGGCCTTGACCAATAGGGTGGTGACACCTAGCACTAAATTTGCAAATAAGCACCTTAACTTTTGGGTATTTGCACATGCATAAAAAATAATGGGGATTTGGTGTGGAAAGTGGTGTTTAATATTGTATAGGGTGAGGGAGTGTTGTGTGTTTTACATGGGCTTAATGAATGGGGTATTGGGTTAAATTAGGGTTAATTGGAATTAGTCAAAGTTGGTATCCCCAATTTAATTAAAATAAAATATTATGTGCTCTTAAATTAAATGGGGGTACATAGGATCTTAATTAGGAGTGACACAAAGGTCATGAACGGTGTAGGCTTGGTGTCAGTCTTGGGACCTTTAATTGGTTCGGCGGGACGGGTTAAGTTTGTGTCCCAAAATTGATGGCAACGACAAAGGTATGTCACTTAGAATTAAAGAATTAATTTCAGGACTGAAAAGTTGTGCAAATAAATTAGAGCACAAGGGATTGTGTTTGTGAGTGACGAAAAAGTCCAGCGTCTAGGTTAGCTTGTCAAGACAAGAGTGCAATAATTTGTTGGAAATTAATGACTATTGTTGGGCTCCAAATATTATAGCAATGATAGGGTGCACCAAGGGTTTAAGTTAAAGAACCAGTCAACGTAGCATAATTTCTAAACCTTAAATACCTGATGCTAAACCAAAATTTCTAACCATAACCAGTCTACCAAAAAAAAGATTTTTGAGGGGGTTTACATCCTTCCCAACTTAGAAGAATTTTATCCCCAAAATTAAAAGTAAAGCACGAATGAGAGTTACGAGAATTTAAAAAGTAAATGGGTAATCAAATGCAGAACGTAAATTCGTACCTCGGTCCTCAAATAAAAGTGGGACGCTATCGAATAAAATCCTTGCACTCCTAAGTAGACTCGCCTGGCAAATGATGCTTCCATGCAACCCTGACAAGTCGAATAGTCTGACCCCTCAAAATCTTCTTACTGCGATCGAGTATCCCCACTGGCTGATCTGCATATGATAAATGGGCCCGACTGTAATCTCAGAATAATCAAGCACGTGGCTAGGGTCTGCCACGTATCTCCTCAACTACGACACATAAAATACGTCATGCACTACTAATGATGGAGGCAATGCAAGATGATAAGCCACTTTGCCAACTCGTTCCAAGATATCAAAAGGTCCGATGTACCTCGGACTCAGCTTGCCTCTACCCCCGAATATGATGGTACCATAATTGGGCGATATCTTCAAAAATATATGGTCACCTTCCTTGAACTCCAAAGGTCTGCGGTGTGCATCTACCCAATGCTTCTGTCTGTCCTGTGCTGTGTAGGTGGCCCTGAATCTGCTTTACTTTCTCCACTGTCTGCGTTACCAACTCTGGACCAAGTATCTGATGCTCTCCCACGTCACTCCAACATACCAATGACCTACACTTCCTGCCGTACATTGCCTTATAAGGTGCCATATGTATGCTGTCCTGGTAGCTGTTATTGTAAGAGAATTCCACCAAGTGTAGATGGTCCTCCCAAGATCCTTCGAAGTCGATCATGTACGCTCTCAATATATCCTCTAGTTGAATCGTGCGCTCTGACTGGCCATCAATCTGTGGATGATATATAGTACTAAACTTGAGATGAGTTCCTAGACTATCCTACATACTCCACCAAAAATATGACATGATTCTGGAATCATGATCTGATACAATGCTGACATGCACTCCATGTAGTTATACTATCTGCCTCATATACATGTTAGCTAATATCTCCGTGGACTGCCCAACTCTGAAGGAAAAGAAATGTGCAGACTTGATGAGTCAGTCCATGACAACCCAGACTACATCCATCTCGCTAGGGCTCCTCAAAAATCCTGTGACGAAGTCTATGGTAATGTGCTCCCACTTTCACTTGGGAATGGGAAACGGCTGCAATAGTCCTGCAGTCCTCTCATGTTCGGCCTTAACTTGCTGATAGACCAAATATCTCACCACAAATCTCGCAATCTCCCTCTTTATCCCATGCCACCAGTAGTGTTGTCTTAAATCTTGGTACATATTTGTACCCCCGGGATAAATAGAATAAATCAAGCTATGAGCCTCGGTCATCAACTCCTGGTGTAGCTCTCCACTCAAAATGTATAGGCGATCTCCATACCTCAATGTTCCATCTTTATGAATCTGGAGTCCCATCTGCATCCCAGCCTCTGTCCTCTCTCGCAGTCGTCAGAATCTTGCATCTGTAGGCAGGGCTGCCTTGATCCTTTCAACTAATATAGACTGAACCTCTAGGCCATCTGTCCATCCATGCCTAACAATACAACCCTATCCTGAGCTCCTGAAGATCCTCTAACAATTGCTGCTGAGTTATCAAAAAGTATGCCATAGGCTTCCTGCTTAAGGCATCTGCTACTACATTTGCCTTGCCAGGGTGGTACTGCAACTCTATATCATAGTCTGTCATCAACTCTAGCTATTGCCTATGTTTTATGTTGAGCTCCTTCTGAGTGTAGACATACTTCAGACTTTTGTGATATGTGTAAATCTCGACACGCTCTCCATAAAGGTAGTACCGTAATAGCTTTAGTACAAATATTACTGCAGCTAGCTCTAGATCGTGCATCGGATAGTTCTTCTCATGAACTCTCAGCTGTCTCGATGCGTAGGCTATCACCTTGTCGTGTTGCATCAGTACACATCCTAATCTGCTCCCAAATGCATCACTATACACTACAAATCCTCCCAATCCTGAAGTAAGTATCAAAATCAGTGCTGATGTCAGACGCTTCTTCAGCTCATCGAAAGTTGTCTGACACTCCTCAGTCCAGATAAACTCCTTGTCTTTACGCATCAGTCGCGTCATAGGTGCAGCGATCCTCTAGAAGATTTTCACGAACCTCCAATAATATTCGCCAAGGCTGAGAAAACTCCTAATCTTTGTAACTGTTATAGGGGTAGGCCACGTCTCCACTACAGTGATCTTCTTTGGGTCAACTAATAATCCATTTTCGGTGATTATGTGTCCCAGGAATGGTACTCTACCCAAGTAGAACTCATATTTGCTGAGCGTGGCATACAGCCTCTCCTGCCTCAGCGTCTCCAATATGATCCTGAGATGTCTCTCTTGCTCCTCCTGGCTCTTGGAATATACCAAGATGTCATCGATAAATACCACCATGAACTAATTTAAGTATTGGTGGAAAACCTTGTTCATCAGGCTCATAAATACTGTTGGCATGTTGGTTAAACCAAATGGCATGACTAGAAACTCATAGTACCCATACTTCGTCCGAAAAGCCGTCTTCAAAATGTCCTCCCTTTGTACCTTGATCTGATGATAGCCGAACCTGAGATCGATCTTCGAGAATACACATGGACCACTTAGCTGATCAAATAAATCATCGATGTGTGACAAAGGGTACTTGTTCTTTATTGTTGCAGCATTTAACATTCTGTAATCGATACATAAATGTACCATCCCGTCCTTCTTTGGCACAAATAAGATGAGTGCTCTGCATGGAGAAATACTAGCCCGAATGAAACCCTTATCTAAGCGATCATCTACTTGGACTTTCAACTCAACCAACTCCTTCGATGCTAGTCTGTAGATGGAGAAAGTAACTGGCTCGGCTCAGGGAGTCAACTCTATAGTGAACTCTATCTCTTTGTAAGGTGTCAGGCCCGGAAGATCCTCTGGAAACACATTCTCAATCTCTGATATAAAGTGAGGGTACAGTGGTTCACCTTCTGCAATATGTGTCGCTAAGGTAGGTTGGATACCATGCTCTCGGGCACCCCGAAGAAACTCAAATTCAGGGTGATCTGGTGGTCTAAATATAATGCTACCACTTCGGTAATCTAGCATCGCGTGGTATTGGCTCAACCAATCTATGCCTAGGACAATGTCATAGTCTAGACTTAACCTCATAATAAATTCTCCTATTCTATTTACAACACTAAACCTCCAAAAAAAAAATTTCTTCCCTAATGTATAATTACTCTTCTCCTCAAATTTCTCTCTACCATTGTATTCCTTAAATTTTTTCTTTCCGTTATTTATTGCTCCGAGTCACATAGTACAATTTTTAATAATGGTATCAGATTATTATCTTCCAGGTAAGAGCCTAAAATTTATCTTCTCCAGTTCATAATATCGTTCCTGGTATCGCCATTCTGGGCTACAACTACTTTCTAGCATCTAACTATGTATTTCCATCAATCATTCTAGAGGGTTAGGATCAACAATCTTTCTAGCTCCCAGTATTTTCCAAGTCACTGCTATCTCAAGTAAGGGTAGGTTTTACCTACTCTAAGAATATACTTCTAGGTCCAATTCTATTGCTAACATTCTATACTAGTTCTAGAATCCAAAAAGAACATATCAACCTACCCTACTGAGGGTAACAATCTTCTCAAAGAATATTACACAAATCATGTCTTCTGTCGTCTGAACTACGATCTTCTTCTGGAGGAAACCATCAGGCACATGCATTCATCTTTTCAAAATAAAAAGGAGATAAGAAACAATGATAACAATATTGATAAAAAATGAACGAATAGAATTTGGAAGTCCAAGGGCGATAATCAAATACAAAGGAATTTTTAAAAAAAAATTGATTATGGATTGAGATCCTAATCAACAATAACTCCTAATTTGCAGGCTCGTTTGGTACAGTAACATAACCGAAACGATATACTCTGACCTGCATGGGCCACTATAAAATATGTCACGTCCCAGTCCCAAAATACGTAGGACTAGGAATACGCAATTTGGCAGCTACGCATTCGACCAGACTTTGGTCCGACTCGAATACGTATAAGCTGTATAATAATGGCCACTATCTAAATAATTAAGTAAATATAAATATCTATGTCTCAATCCACGATGAACAGAAATACATAAGAATGAGCTACACGTGCTATAGTCGGCCGCCCAGTAACACACAAACTCGAATAGACTCGAGAAGAAATATGAGTCTATAAAAACTAAGCTACAATAGTAGATGAATAAATAATATGAATAAAATAACCATAACTCTGATAGAAATGATATAAGTACCTGGTACCAATGCCTGCAAGACAAGCAACTCCATCAGCAACTCCAAAGGCACCGTAATCGTCTATGCTGCAAAATTGGCAAGGGACCAGGTCCTTAGAGGGACGTAACAAGGTACAAAAATAGTATGCCAAAGTATAACAGAAAGTAACAAGTGCAATGCCGGTGTAATCTAACATAACCACCTAAGTGAGATACAACTTTGAAGATAATGTTCGACGTGTGGGTTATCCAAAATAAAATCGTAGCTTCGAACACAGAGACACACGGGACGTACCGTAGCTCCGAGCATAGAGTCACACGGGTGATACTACTACTCCGGATATAGGAACACTACATAAATAGGACATATACATATATATAGAACGTACAGAGGAGTCCAAATGTCTAGTAACTGTCTTTCTCTCCCCAAGCGGTCAACGAGTGTTCGTTGAACCTGAACATCTATCTAACAATCTCGTCATACTGAAGTAACTATCAACAATCGTGACCCTAAAGTTGTTCCAGATTCCGATCATGCTGATAGTATCAGGATACAGGAAATCTGGCATGATGACAGTGTCTGAATGTGTCCTAGGGTTATGATGTAACCAAGTATGTACATCCAGATGTTGTAAACATCTATCAATCGTTACCAGACATTACGACGAATGTCTGCACCCGGTTATGATCCGGACATGAAGTAACAATTCTGATCCCGAGCGCGCATAATGCATATAATAAATAAATAGAATTCTGGTAACTGAGATACAGGGTGGCAAGGTATACTTGCCTGGATCCGGATGCTGAAGATGGGGCTCCGGTACAACGTCCAAGTCCGCAGATCCCGTAGTACCTAGAGACGAGATACAAGCTCAATCAATAAACTATCACGATGTTATTCTAAAATAAGAGGTGACACACGTCTAGCATAGGCTTCAGTTTTAATTATATAGCTTACATAGACACTAAGCTAGAGGGTTGACCAAGGTTGACTAGTGGTACGTTGCATCTAATACGATCAATCATCCGTATAACATCATCATACCAAATCCTCAATCCTACTATTTATCATGGTATTTTCAGTAGTTCAGCTATGCTCATCCTCAAATAAAATAATTATTAATTATTAAACCCTCAATTATAAAACTTTTATTTTATTATTCGAATACCGTTGCACATATACATAGCTCACATATACATAGTTACTCATTTATCAATTCATTATTAGTTATCAGGTCCTCAACAAACGACCAACTTATGATATCACAACACATACTCCCCAATCAATTCATCATTAGCTATCGAATCCTCAACAAATTACTATCTTAATAATATCACAACACTATTTCCTAACTATAAACATACTCTTCAATACCTATCAAAAATGCATATAACATAAACCCTAAAACTTAATATAGCATTCATAAACCCTAACCCTAACTAGGTTCTCTTTAAAACAACAAACTATACTACAAGAGAAGGGTGTGAAGTTACCCCAGTGGCTGCGGGTGGTGGCAGCGGCGATGCTGCGGCTCCGGTCAGGGATGGCATCGACCTCAGGGGTGGCACGCATCTCGACTGAGGTGGCAAGGTATAAGTGACTGGAGTCGTTGATCGAGGTGGTGGTCGTAGGGGATGAAACTGATAGTGGAGATGGGGGTACTAGCTGTGGAGGTGGTGGTGTTGGCCGGAGTTGTAGTGGTGGCCGAGGGTGGTGATGAGGTCGAGGTGGATGGCTGAAGGGGTCTGCGGTGATGGAGGCTGCTGGAGGGGTGATGGTCGATCGTGGTGGTCCATCGAGGTCGTGAAGGTGGTGCAGCGGTTGAAGACAGGATGGAGGTGGTCGGCCGGAGTTGTAGTGGTGCTAGTCGTGGAGGTGGTGAAATAGTAGCGGGTTTGGCCAGAGGAGACTACGACGGCGGACAGCAGGGGTGGCAGCGTCGGGTTCTCGCCAGAGAAGATACGGGGGTTGACTGTAGGTGATAGAGAATCGGGTTCTCGTCTAAGAAGACGCGGGGGGAAGGGGTCGACTGCAGGTAATGGAGCATCGGGTTCTCATTGGAGAAGAAGTGGGAGGGGGTCGATAACAGGTGATGGAGCATTGGGTTCCCGCCGGAGAAGACGCGGGGAGTCGACAGTAGGGGTGGCAGCGGTTGAGATGGCGATGGTCGTGGTGGTTCATAGCGGTGTTGGCGGTGAATACGGTGGTAGCAGCGGTGACTGAAGGCAGCGGTTGGCGAAGCCTGGCCGTGCTCGTGGAGGCTGCAGTGGTGAGTCTCGGTCGGAGCTCGGTGTAGAAGCGGTGGAGCTGCTCGGGAAGCCATGGTGGAGATGGGTGATGGTCGGAGTGGAGATTTTATAGAAGAAGAAGTAGTGAAGAAGAAGAAATGAAGAAGAAGAAGAAGAAGAAGAATAAGAATGCACTCAGCTGGGTGAAGTAGGAAAGAGAGGAGAGAGAGAGGGGGTATGTTTTAGGTTCCTAGGGATTAGGGCCGACACATTGGGAAAGGGTGTGAGTATGAGTGGTTTATATAGGATACTGTGTGGTGAGGATGATGCTTCATTTTGAATGGAGGGCCAAGATTTGATATGGAGAAAGTGTACAAACAAAAGGGGAGAGAGAGAGAGTTGATTGGACCGGTCAAAGAGAGAGAGGGGGTTTCTTTATTGGTCTTGACCAATATGGTGGTGACACCTAGCACCATATTTACAAATAAGCCCCTTAACTTTTGGATATTTGCACATGCATAAAAAATAATGGGGATTTGGTGCGGGAAGTGGTGTTTGATGTTGTGTAGGGTGAGAGAGTATTGTGTGTTTTGTTGGACTTAATGAATGGGGTATTGGATTAAATTGGAGTTAAGTTAGGATTAGTCAAGGTTAGTATCCCTAATTTAATTAAAATAAAATATCATATGCTTTTAAATTAAATGGGGGCACATGGGTTATTAATTAGGAGTGACACAAAGGTCATGAACGGTGTAGGCTTGGTGTCAGTCTTAGGCCCTTTAATTAGTTCAGCGGGGCGGGTTGAGTTTGCGTCCCAAAATTGATGGCAACGACAAAGGTACACGACTTATGATTAAAGAATTGATTTCAGGACTGTGAAGTCGTGCAATTAAATTCAAGCATAAGGGATTATGTTTGTGAGTGACAGAAAAGTCCAGCGTCTAGGTTGGCTTGTCAAGACAAGAGTGCAATAATTTGTTAGAAATTAAGGCCTATTTTGGCCTCCAAATATTGTAGCAACGGTAGGGTGCACCAAGGGTTTAAGTTAAAGAACCAGTCAACATAGCCTGTCACGACCCGCACCCGGTTTAGGAGCACGAGTGCGTGGGTACGTCCAGCCTACGCCGCAGCATCGGCGGTAGAACGCTGTCTAGGTATTGATACTATCTAACTAATGTCACGCAAATATCCAATCTCCATTAGGAGGCACGGATGACACAAATAAATGAACATATACTCAATCACAGACTAACAGCACGATAAGATATCGAATCAAAACTAAAATTAAACACAACACAAGTCCACAAGTAATATTCTAACTCAACAATATCCAAGAAATCATCAAATTGCCGGAGACAAATCCGGTACCAAAAATCTACTAAAAGAACTAACAAGAAATAATAACTTCCAGCTAGACCTCCTGGAATCCCAACTACTATCAAGTCTGCAGCTACTCACCATAAGTGTCGGACAGCGGTCCTCTAAGGCATAGTCTGGAAAAATATTTCCAGTCAGGAAGGAGCAAAGCACAATCTCAAATAACAGTTCCATTAATTGATAATGTCTATAATACAATAAAACATGTCATGCTAGCTACTGAGAAGACAGTGAAATAAATACAATGGTAATTTAAGAAAGACAGGCAAATGTAAAGAGACAGGCAATAGGTAATATGGTACAGTCAGTGCATGTATAAAAATGGAAGAACAAGGTGCCGTATCATATACGGGTGATGTAGTATATGATTAAAAGTAGAGAACTGTAATCTATTCTAGGTGTTTGAAATAGTAGTTTCGAAATGTGATCGGCTTGGGAACATGTACAGTAGCTACAGGGCCTGGCTAATCATGGGTGAAGAGCATGATCAACACTTACAATTTTATATACTACAATAAGAGGTTATGATCACATTTCTTACTAACTACTTCCCCGCCCCCAACTAGTACTGTGGATCCAACCATGACACGTCACGATACACGAGCAAGTCAAGTCTATCATGTACAGTGTCTAAATATACATGTCGTGTACAATGTCAATACGATAAAAATGGTAACATCTCATGACTGTAAATCCAAGCTATACTAGTCCGTGTAGCACAGTGACAAAGATTCAGATGTAACATTTCATGATTTTTGAACTTATAGAATTTATCAAGAATTGGAAATTATCAGAGAATGTACTTGCCTTGGTCCTTAGCTGTTATTTATGGATGTCCTGTTCCAGAGTATCCCCTGGGTAAAACCAACAGTCCTATCAACACATCACAAACAAACCACATTTGCATCAGGAGCTATGCTAACACACAGCAAAACACTGGGTTCGGGACTTCTCTAGGTACGATAATGGTCATCTAGGATCATCTAAAATATACATATCTTAACTAGTTTATATACTTAAAATTATGTTTTTATTAGACATATAGCAAAATAAACAATAAGTGTATACCAAATATATATAAATATATATTTACCAAAATATGGATATACATATATACCAATTAAACATACCTTGAAAATATACTAAGTATATATATATACCAAAATATATATATATATACCAAACTTTATATATTTTTATACCAAATTACACATATATATATATATTAAATGAAGTACACATATACATATTTAAATACGTATATATGTAGATAAATCACATTAAATATATATATACATATACATATACAACAGAATACGTATATATATATATATACTAAATAAACATTTAATTAAATAGATAATATATAGGTCACATATTAAATTATACATTACTAATTTCTTTATATACTATACATATTAATTAAATAGTTTATTAAACATATATACTAATTTATTAAACATTAATTTAATTTACATAATTACATATACATATTTATGTATTTACAAAGACCAAGATACACTTTATACTAATACCAAAAATATATACTAGACATTATGTATTAAAATATTAAACAAATAAATGTTATACTTATTCATATACTAAATTAAAATATGCTATATACACATACCTACACAAATTAATTATTAATAAATAGATACTATACGTATACAATTTAATTACTCTAATTATACATAAATTTTAAATACCTACAATTTAATATACATATAGTATATATATATATCCATACGTATATATCTATATATATATACATATATATATATATAAAGATATATATATATATATACAAAGAGAGAGAAGAGAAGATGGAAGCTTACAGAGGAGAGGGAGGAAGAAGCACCCGCAGCAGGGACTCAGCGCCGGACAGGGCAGGGGGTAGCCGCCGGACACCAGTACAGCGCCGGAGTTGAAGAACGCAGAGGGGAGCAGTGGGAGACTTGCCGCCGGCGCGAGGACAGCCGGGCCGGAGGCTCTCGAGCAGCAGGGGGAGCCGTCGGGTTGCTGCCAGAGTGCAGCGGTGGATCAGCCGGGGATCGGCTAGGCCGGAGGGTCGGGCTCGGCCCTTGAAGCCGCCGGAGAACAGGGAATGGCCGGGGGAAAAATGCACAGTATTTTGAAGTTCCCCCCCCCCTTTTTGTTTGAATTTATGAACTTCCAAAAACAATACTAGAAGAAGAAGAAGAAAGGAAGAAGAAGAAAGAAGGAGAAGAAGAGAAGAAAATAGAAGAAGAAAGGAAGAGGGAGAGGAATCCTACGTAGGAGAGAGGATGTGGGGGCTTGGGGAATTTTGGAGGCTTGTGAGGTGGGGGATTCTAGGTTTCTTGGGATTAGGGTTTGAGGGTACAAGTCTTTAAATAGGAAGAGAGAGAGAATGATGTAGGGTGATGATGGGCCAATTTCAAATGAATGGCTAGGATTGAACATGAGGAATTATTCATGGGGGATGAGGGTTCTTAATTAAAATTAATAGGCTCCCTCATTGATAAAAAATAATTAGGTGTTGGCACCTACAATTAAATAATTGCAACTTAGCCCCTTAAATTCGGAAAATTGCACCAACACATGAAATGATGAAAATTGGGCGGGCGATTCGGGGTCCGATATTTTGTAGGGTCAGGGGGCACTGTAAGATGGGTATGGGCTGAATTTGCAGGGCACTAAAATTAATTAGGAATTTTAAAATCAGATAAAATGGTATCCTCAATTTAAATAGAAATAAATGCAAGTTGTGTTCAACAATTAATTTGGAGTACTTGGGGTCAAAATCAGATCAAGTCATCAATACCAATATTGAAGAAGACTCAGAACAGAATATTACCCTAATTTGGGTCGCACGAAAAATAGGTCAAGATGGCCTCCAATTTTCGATTGGAACGCACAACGATACAAAAATAGGAATTTAAAAATAAACGTCCGCGACGACTTTTGTGCGGCCAGAAACAATGCACAAGGGGCAAAATTATGAGTTGCAAAAATAGCAGAATTGAAGGCGGACATGTCTAGGACAAGATTGTGAAATTTGTTGGAAGACAAAAGTCTGGATAGTGCTCCAAATATCGAAGCAAAGACAAGGCGCAAAAATATTAAATAAATACAGTAATTAATTATAAACTCCAAGAATTAAATTCTAGATAAAATAATTAACCTCAAAATTCCATAATTCGGACAGGTGCTATCTACTGGCTTCTAGGTCAGTCTGCTAGCTAAATAAAATAATGAACACTGCATCTAATACTATAATTATTTACACATCACACATAATAACTATTTAAATCAAATATATTATTATGCAATTAATTAATGGTAAATAACATAATAGTAAATATTGTAAAAATTCAAAAATACCCCTGTTTTCAGAATGTGGTAGTGACAAGTCTACCCACCTTAAAAGAATTTCGTCCTCGAAATTTAAAATTCTCATATTAGCATTTAATCATACACATAATTATTTCCCTCAAATTTAAGTTTATCATCCATGAAATCTTTTAATACTCCACAATGTCCTTTCGCAAATTTCAAAAATTCTAAAATTATCTGTATTCCTGTAAAAATCCTCGACATAGAATCAAAGTCCCTTTTTATCAAAAATTTCCTGAAAGTTTTGAGTTAATAATCCAATGTCCGGAATTTAATATCCACTCCTCAAAGTACTCTACAATATGATATTTAAGGATTCTCCAAATGTCACATTCAAATATAAAGTTCTAAAATTCATAACTTGCAATTAAATACATTGATAAATCTCCAAATTTCCAAATTAATAACCAACTTAAACATGTCATAATCTTTCTTGGAATTAATTAACCACCAATTATGCCATGTTAATTTCTTAACCATTTATTTAAATCAATAATTATCCTCAAATTTTAATCATCTTGTTCCTCTTGTCAAGTCATAACTCCTTCATGCATCTACTATGGTCAACCCAATAATCATGGTCTAAGAAGTCTTCCTATAATCATACAACATGTAACCTAAGGGAATATGTACGGTCATGGTGTCTTGTCCTGGTATTGCAGTCTCTATATCAGGGTGTGCTACTAACTACATTATAACAAGAATCATGCATACAAGCTACGGCACTAAGCAATCAACCAATCAATCAAATAGATAGGAACAAAGGAAGGAAAGAAAAGAACCTGCTAACACATTACCTGCAGTATCGGTCTCCTCGACCGTCATCGCAAATGCCCGTCCTGCTGGGGTGGTTCCCTTTGCAGGTGCTGAGCAATGTACGGTTCCACAGGTAGCCTAACTGGATCTCTGTAGTCTGAAACTGCGTGATGGCTGAGAAGATGAGGGACTCGAAGACAATCCCTTACTCGATGTCCCGCAGCGCCACAGTGCAAACAAAGTCCTAGCCTCGTTCTACAGCTCTCCCAAAGGTGACCTGGCTTCTTACAGAAGTGACAAGTTCGTTGATCCTGCTGTACAGGAACTGGTGCCGGGTACTGCTGTTGATACTGAAATGCCCAGGGCTGTCGCTGGATCGGAACTGGTGCTAGGTACTGTTGTGGATGCTGAAATGTCCATGGTTGTTGCTGAATATGAAATGGTACTTGGTACTCTTGTTGGTGCTGAATACGGGGATGCTTGGCCTGTCTTGCGCTATCATTCGTATCTCCAAAAGTATCGTGACTCCTCTTAGGCCTGAGATCCAGATCCTCTTCTGCAATCTGAGCATCCATCAAGATAGCCTCGAAGGTAGCGGTACGACGACCAGAAGTGCGCGACTTAATCTCTCTTGTCAGTCCCTTTCTAAATTTCCGGGCTCGATCTCCTGGGTCCCGAATCATAGATGATGCAAAACGGCTCAATCTACAGAATTCTGCAGCGTACTCGTCGACCGACATGTTTCCTTGAACTAAGTCATGAAATTGACTTTCCAAGGTTCCCAATGCCACGTCGGGAAAGAACTTCTCCTTGAAGAGTTCCTTGAAGGTCTCCCAAGTAAGTCCTTGTGCAGTAATTCTCGGTTCTGTGCGATACCACGTGAGTGCAATATCGAACATCTGACTGCCAGCGGCTTCTATCTTCAAGTTCTCCGGAATCTGGGTCAATCGCAAGCTTCTCTCTATATCCTCTAGCCAGTCGTCAGCGTAGAGTATCCCTTCGGTGCCTTTGAACTCTCGAGGCATCATCCTTTTGAAATCCACTATAGTGCCTGATCTCAGCTGTTGCTGGCCAGGAAACTGCTGGTACTGTGCTACTTTCTCCAAAGCTTGGAGAGTTACTTGATGAGCATTCTCCATGTTTTCTTTCATCAGCTCGGTTTGTGCCTGGTACGCTTCTGCTTGTACCCTCTGAGCCTCAGCTTGAACTCGCTGAGCGTCTGCCGTTACTCTCTGGGCATCTACCATGCCTTGGATCAAGGTAAACATCTGCGTTCCGTCAATGGGCAAACTTCCGGGAATCGGAGTCGGAGGAGGAGGAGGAAGGTTGTCCGTCACAGCTGCGGCAATCTTCTGGACAGGTGGAGGAGGAGGATCACCTATGTGTATCGGAGATGTAGGAGGAACTACGGCTGTCTGTCCATCAGGCAGAGAGGTGGCAGACCCCTCTAAAGCTGATGTTCCCGCTCTCATAGACCGTGTCTGCGGCGACATCCTGAAGACAGATCCCAAAGAATCAATTAAGGCAAAAGGCGATATCATCAAGGAAGGACAGTATAATTCTAAAGAAGCAACATTCAAGATAAAAGATTTGAATAATCCTAGTTGATTGCACAGATCAAAGATGCATCCATGGTTGATACCTCTATCCTTATAGGTACCACAGTTCTATCATAAACACACTCACTGCTAGCTTCCTTACCTACTGCAATCGCTGATACTAGTTATTCCTATCACTCAAGTGCATATCAAATGCAACACACTACACTAAGTACTGCACTTTCTAATACAACCCTTGATGATCACCCAAGTCAGTTTGCAGTGAATTCTCAATCATACTCAAGCCAACCGATCCTTACGCATGCATCTCACCTACTTATATTATAATATATCTCCCACTATAAAATCTTATCCTCAAATAAATTTTCCTCAAAAATAACTCCTTGAATAAAATTTAAAGTAAAATGTATACACTCCCTTCAAGGTCAATTATTGAAATACTGAAATGAAAACTTAATCACCTAAAAGATCCTTACAGCCTTGTCTAGGTTTATTGAATCGAATCTGAATCCTCAAAATAAAATTTTAATAACAATATTTCAACTCCTCATATTTCAAAATTTTGCAATTCATTGGAATCTTTAAAATAAATAACAATCTCAATCTTCTTAGAATCCTAAAATTTGAAATTCATTTTCAATCTTCAATTAAAATTTTAAATCCACCTTTCGTAGTCCAATAGCCCTAATGTTAATCCTTTTCACTGTCCTCATTGACGGCATCATCAAATAATATCATAAATCAGTCTATAAATTCCTCTTAATATGAAATCAACCCTACAATGAAACCCAAAATCCTAACTTAAATACCTAATCAACAATAATCATAACAATATCAACAAGTGAGAATGGACAGAACAAGGGAATGAATTTAAATTGGAAGTTTTAACAAGATTCTCAGGGGTCATCCCAGGAATCTCTCAAGGAATTGTGATTGAGTATTTGCTCTCGTCCTAGTATCCTATGTCCTAGATTTTATAGCAGGCACGCAGTAGTATAACAAGGATGCTACACTACTACGACATCGCACAACTCGCGAAGTCTGACCTGCATGGGCCACCACTAAAAACGTGTCACGACCCGCACCCGGTTTAGGAGCACGAGTGCGTGGGTACGTCCAGCCTACGCCGCAGCATCGGCGGTAGAACGCTGTCTAGGTATTGATACTATCTAACTAATGTCACGCAAATATCCAATCTCCATTAGGAGGCACGGATGACACAAATAAATGAACATATACTCAATCACAGACTAACAGCACGATAAGATATCGAATCAAAACTAAAATTAAACACAACACAAGTCCACAAGTAATATTCTAACTCAACAATATCCAAGAAATCATCAAATTGCCGGAGACAAATCCGGTACCAAAAATCTACTAAAAGAACTAACAAGAAATAATAACTTCCAGCTAGACCTCCTGGAATCCCAACTACTATCAAGTCTGCAGCTACTCACCATAAGTGTCGGACAGCGGTCCTCTAAGGCATAGTCTGGAAAAATATTTCCAGTCAGGAAGGAGCAAAGCACAATCTCAAATAACAGTTCCATTAATTGATAATGTCTATAATACAATAAAATATGTCATGCTAGCTACTGAGAAGACAGTGAAATAAATACAATGGTAATTTAAGAAAGACAGGCAAATGTAAAGAGACAGGCAATAGGTAATATGGTACAGTCAGTGCATGTATAAAAATGGAAGAACAAGGTGCCGTATCATATACGGGTGATGTAGTATATGATTAAAAGTAGAGAACTGTAATCTATTCTAGGTGTTTGAAATAGTAGTTTCGAAATGTGATCGGCTTGGGAACATGTACAGTAGCTACAGGGCCTGGCTAATCATGGGTGAAGAGCATGATCAACACTTACAATTTTATATACTACAATAAGAGGTTATGATCACATTTCTTACTAACTACTTCCCCGCCCCCAACTAGTACTGTGGATCCAACCATGACACGTCACGATACACGAGCAAGTCAAGTCTATCATGTACAGTGTCTAAATATACATGTCGTGTACAATGTCAATACGATAAAAATGGTAACATCTCATGACTGTAAATCCAAGCTATACTAGTCCGTGTAGCACAGTGACAAAGATTCAGATGTATCATTTCATGATTTTTGAACTTATAGAATTTATCAAGAATTGGAAATTATCAGAGAATGTACTTGCCTTGGTCCTTAGCTGTTATTTATGGATGTCCTGTTCCAGAGTATCCCCTGGGTAAAACCAACAGTCCTATCAACACATCACAAACAAACCACATTTGCATCAGGAGCTATGCTAACACACAGCAAAACACTGGGTTCGGGACTTCTCTAGGTACGATAATGGTCATCTAGGATCATCTAAAATATACATATCTTAACTAGTTTATATACTTAAAATTATGTTTTTATTAGACATATAGCAAAATAAACAATAAGTGTATACCAAATATATATAAATATATATTTACCAAAATATGGATATACATATATACCAATTAAACATACCTTGAAAATATACTAAGTATATATATATACCAAAATATATATATATATACCAAACTTTATATATTTTTATACCAAATTACACATATATATATATATTAAATGAAGTACACATATACATATTTAAATACGTATATATGTAGATAAATCACATTAAATATATATATACATATACATATACAACAGAATACGTATATATATATATATACTAAATAAACATTTAATTAAATAGATAATATATAGGTCACATATTAAATTATACATTACTAATTTCTTTATATACTATACATATTAATTAAATAGTTTATTAAACATATATACTAATTTATTAAACATTAATTTAATTTACATAATTACATATACATATTTATGTATTTACAAAGACCAAGATACACTTTATACTAATACCAAAAATATATACTAGACATTATGTATTAAAATATTAAACAAATAAATGTTATACTTATTCATATACTAAATTAAAATATGCTATATACACATACCTACACAAATTAATTATTAATAAATAGATACTATACGTATACAATTTAATTACTCTAATTATACATAAATTTTAAATACCTACAATTTAATATACATATAGTATATATATATATCCATACGTATATATCTATATATATATACATATATATATATATAAAGATATATATATATATATATACAAAGAGAGAGAAGAGAAGATGGAAGCTTACAGAGGAGAGGGAGGAAGAAGCACCCGCAGCAGGGACTCAGCGCCGGACAGGGCAGGGGGTAGCCGCCGGACACCAGTACAGCGCCGGAGTTGAAGAACGCAGAGGGGAGCAGTGGGAGACTTGCCGCCGGCGCGAGGACAGCCGGGCCGGAGGCTCTCGAGCAGCAGGGGGAGCCGTCGGGTTGCTGCCAGAGTGCAGCGGTGGATCAGCCGGGGATCGGCTAGGCCGGAGGGTCGGGCTCGGCCCTTGAAGCCGCCGGAGAACAGGGAATGGCCGGGGGAAAAATGCACAGTATTTTGAAGTTTCCCCCCCCCCCCCTTTTTGTTTGAATTTATGAACTTCCAAAAACAATACTAGAAGAAGAAGAAGAAAGGAAGAAGAAGAAAGAAGGAGAAGAAGAGAAGAAAATAGAAGAAGAAAGGAAGAGGGAGAGGAATCCTACGTAGGAGAGAGGATGTGGGGGCTTGGGGAATTTTGGAGGCTTGTGAGGTGGGGGATTCTAGGTTTCTTGGGATTAGGGTTTGAGGGTACAAGTCTTTAAATAGGAAGAGAGAGAGAATGATGTAGGGTGATGATGGGCCAATTTCAAATGAATGGCTAGGATTGAACATGAGGAATTATTCATGGGGGATGAGGGTTCTTAATTAAAATTAATAGGCTCCCTCATTGATAAAAAATAATTAGGTGTTGGCACCTACAATTAAATAATTGCAACTTAGCCCCTTAAATTCGGAAAATTTCACCAACACATGAAATGATGAAAATTGGGCGGGCGATTCGGGGTCCGATATTTTGTAGGGTCAGGGGGCACTGTAAGATGGGTATGGGCTGAATTTGCAGGGCACTAAAATTAATTAGGAATTTTAAAATCAGATAAAATGGTATCCTCAATTTAAATAGAAATAAATGCAAGTTGTGTTCAACAATTAATTTAGAGTACTTGGGGTCAAAATCAGATCAAGTCATCAATACCAATATTGAAGAAGACTCAGAACAGAATATTACCCTAATTTGGGTCGCACGAAAAATAGGTCAAGATGGCCTCCAATTTTCGATTGGAACGCACAACGATACAAAAATAGAAATTTAAAAATAAACGTCCGCGACGACTTTTGTGCGGCCAGAAACAATGCACAAGGGGCAAAATTATGAGTTGCAAAAATAGCAGAATTGAAGGCGGACATGTCTAGGACAAGATTGTGAAATTTGTTGGAAGACAAAAGTCTGGATAGTGCTCCAAATATCGAAGCAAAGACAAGGCGCAAAAATATTAAATAAATACAGTAATTAATTATAAACTCCAAGAATTAAATTCTAGATAAAATAATTAACCTCAAAATTCCATAATTCGGACAGGTGCTATCTACTAGCTTCTAGGTCAGTCTGCTAGCTAAATAAAATAATGAACACTGCATCTAATACTATAATTATTTACACATCACACATAATAACTATTTAAATCAAATATATTATTATGCAATTAATTAATGGTAAATAACGTAATAGTAAATATTGTAAAAATTCAAAAATACCCCTGTTTTCAGAATGTGGTAGTGACATAGCCTAATTTCTAAATCTCAAACATCTGATGCTAAACCAAAGTTTCTAACCATAACCAGTCTACAAAAAAAAATTTGAGGGTGTTTACAGCCTCTCTTGAAGAAATAATTAGGGAAGGAAGGTTCTAGTCTAAAGATTTCTCTAATTAATCAAGCCTCCTAATCCATGGGCCTAATTCAATGGGCTCAATCTAAACTATTCTAAAAGTTGGATTCATGCATTCTAATAAATAGATTAGGTCCACTACACAAGTCTAAAATAAAAATACAACTAGGAAATAATATATAATATAATAATTAAATAATCATGCATGTATAAATATTAAATACAAAAATCCAAAAATTAAAATTATCCATGTAAATTACCAAACTATCCTTGACAAAAAATATGAGGGTGACAACATCCTTCAGTCCATGTGAAAGAGACTTTCTTCATCAACTGAGTGAACGGTGGCTTCATCCAGAAATATTAGATATGAATCTTCTGAGATATGACAATCTCCATTGAAGTCCGCAAAGTTCTTTAAGATTCTTCGTGGGACGCATGTCAAGGATAGCCCTTGTCTTCTCAGGGTCAAAATGAATACCCTTTGAAGTTATAATAAATTCGAGAAATTTGCAGCTAGAGACTCCCAAAAAGGACTTGGTTGGATTCATCTTAAGTTGGTGAGTACGCATCAGTTCGAACACTGTCCTTATGTCTTGGAGGTGATCGCCCATGAAACGGCTCTTAACTGCTATATCGTTAATATAATAATCCATTATTTTTCTTAAATATTTATAAAAAATTATGCTCATAGCTCGCTGTTATGTCTTACCTACTTTTTTCAGACCAAAGGGCATCACCGTATAGTAGTATACCCCCAATTATATTCAGAATAATATGTGCTTCTCATCATCTGGGAACATCTTGATCTGGTTATTGCCCGAGAATCCATCCATGATAGACATTCTCTCAAAGCCACAAATATTGTCAATCATTACACCAATGATTGGAAGAGGAAACTCGTCTTTCGGACAAGCTGCGTTTATATCGCGGTAGTCTATGTAGACTCAGATCTTTCCATTCTTCTTTATAATGGGAAAAATCTTTGCTACCCAGTCTGGATGTTATTCCTCACAGATAAAGCCACTTGATATCAGCTTATTCACTTCCAGCTTGATTTCTTCCATAACGTCTGGACGAAATTATCGTTGTTGTTGCTTCACTGGCTTAGCGTTCGAAAGTATATTAAGTTGGTGCATTACTCTTTGGGGATCTAGACCCAACTTATCTTTATAGATCCATATAAATACATCTATGTATTCTCTTATAAGTTGTATTAGAGATTCTCGATCTTTCTCAGAAAGACTTTTGCTGATGAAGATCGGCTTGGATGAGGACTCGCTACCCAAGTCGACGAGGATGACTTTATCTTTCGTAGGTGGTTCACGTTGCTCGAAACATAGCTCCCACAGAGACTCCAACTTTTGAGCCCAAGTTTTGACCTCAAATAGCTCGAGTGATATATCATCGAGCCCAACTTGGTCCACTGGAATCAGAGTCCCAACAGAAGACTCAGAAGAGTGAGAATGTGTCTCGGCTTTAACTTTTGAGCATACAGTCATCATTTCAGGAGTAACATAACCTAAACCATGGCAAGTTCATTAGTAATAGGTTTTTGACTTGCCTTTTGGAGCAAAGTGACATAATGGCAGGCATCGTCCTTTGCCCTAGTTAAGACCTTCATTACTGTTCAAGTCATAACATATTTTCTGGATGAGCTCCTTCGCTTATGGACTGTAACGGTATAGTTGCATTTTACCGTTGTCTGGTTCAGGATCATCGATAAGGAAGTCTTTTCATCCTTGGACCATACCAAAGATGATAGGTTTGCCTTATTTCCTCCTTATTGGAACTTCGAAGACCAGGCCATCGTATGGGAAGACATCGACATTTGCATGAGTTGTTATCACTAGCATACAAAGGTGCAATCCTAAGCCATACTCTTCCATCGCTGCCCTCTTTTTACTACTTACCTCAGAGTAGGCTTGTTCACCTACCTAATACTTATTTATTGGATATCATAGTAGTTTAAAGTAATTCCTTTATTCAGGAAGTACAATATTTCCTTCTTAGGGATCACAACATCAAGGGAGGGTACATTAGGTTGTACACTTATATACTCTTCAAGTATATCATCATCTGTGGCTTCAACCATAGACTGGTATATAAAAGGTTGATCCGGAGCTGGATTTTTAGATTGACAAAGGTCTAAGAGCTTTGGTATTTTTTCTGAGAGAGCAACTTTTAGCGGTGGCTCTCTTTTTCCTTTGCGGGATGTCGTTCTAAGATTAATCACAAGAGGCTCTTAGGCATTGTGATTATTTTTCTTGCAGATTTCTACCACACGAGGAGCATGAGTTTCCTTAATACGACCCTTTACACGGATCTTCAGAGGTCTTTATATGGTGGGATCTATCCTAGCTTCGTCATCAGCATCGTTGCCTTCTTCTTCTCAGTGTGTTTATTTGTACAATACCGTATCAGAATGGCAAGCTTCTACACCCTTGAATGGGTTAACATCAGCGAACTCAGTTTTGATAACCCCCTCTCTGTCGTCATATTTTAATTACTGGTGGAGGGTTGACAACACAATCATTTACTCATCTATCCAGGGGCATCCCAGCAAGACATTGTAGGATAAATCTACGTCAATGACATAGTAAGTTACCTCAGTCTGTAGATCACCTATCTGACATTTTAGGCAAATCTTACCCAGAGGTTAGCTTCTCCCAGTGTTGAAGCCATAGATAGTTGTGTTGGTTGCAGACAACCTATACATAGGAATCTCGAGGATTTGAATCAGGCTCCTTGGAATTATGTTGAGTGATGAGCCGGATCGATCTGCATACGATCCACCTTGATAGAACCAATATACCCAGTATAGTACAAAGGTCTATAATGATGGTTGTTTTTTAATAACATATCCTCCTGAGAGAAGGTAATATTGGCAACCATTTCTATTACATTATGGCAATAGGAAAATACAGCCGTGTATTCTGCTGGCTCCTTAATTTGTGTCAAGTAGGAGTTGGCATATTACATTGCCTCGCTTAAAGTGTTACGGGTCTATTTGGAGAGACGAAGTAGCTCAAAGATTGATAACCTTGATGGCGTATTAGCAAGTTGTGCCAATATATCGAAGTTGTAGGGTTTATCCAACCCCAGTGGAAGGTTCTTCAGTGATTTTTCAAAGCGAGACTCCTTTTATTTTGTTTTGTTCATTGTTGATGGCTTGGATGGACCTACTTTGGATAATACTAGAATAATAGGTACATATGTAGAAGGTGCAGCATCCTCTTAAACTGTATCATAGGTCCATAAGTAGGTCTTACCGGACCGAGTTTTGCCAGATAAGGCTTCGTCGGCGATGGCCAAAAGAACCATGTGACATGTTATGTGGTTTTGTACACCATAGATCTTCTTAGTCTTGTTATTCCTTTCCTTCATCTTCTTTTTTTGGGAATCAGATTCTTTTCCCATATCTGGAATAAGGTCTGGATAAACCCACATAATTTTACCGTATGGTGTAGTGAGTGGGACCAACCCTTCGGCTTGATTGCGGACTGATAGGAGATTAACGATCTCCAATGTTGTCTTCAGAATTGGGACGGCACTATCTTAGACTTCCATCACTGGGAAATCACCGAACTGGACCGACTCCATTTTGTCGATGACCATTTTATCATCAGAATGGAGGGTGATTGCTTTAACATCGACCAACTGTTGTATGCATCTCTTCTATACGTAGCAATTTCTTGTAGCATGATGCACGTATCGATAAAACAGACAGTACTTAGGGTTATTGACTTTGTCTGCCTCTTCAGGTCGTCTGATGTCAGGTAATTTGAGCTTATTATTTTTTATTAATAAATTAAATATGTCAATGACATCATCATCATCAAAGGCGAACGTCTCCTTCGGTTTTGAATCTTCAACTGGTTTCTGCTTGGATGATGTCGTGCCTTTAGTTATGTTGACGGCAAGGGCTCCTACCCTTTTATCATTATGGTTTTTGTTACTGTTTTGAGGAAGCTTGCCTCTATCATCATAATGAGGCACCTTAATCGCTAATAGAGGGATATTACCTACATTCTTTTCAGCAATATTAGCACTTGGGATAAATGCTGACCATTCTTCGTATTGTGCCATGCCTATGCAAAACTTTACTCTAGGCAATAATTATATCTATACGTGTTCATGGGCATAGAATCTGGGATGAGGGCTGGTAATTTCAGAGCTGCTTGTCTGAAATGCTCAATGTAGTCCCAAGCATATTCCTTCTACCTTTGCTCTATAGAGATGAGAGTTGACATAGTTACGTCCATGCCACCGTCATAGAATCTAGAGAGGAAGAGTGTATCCAAATCATGAAATAACTTGATGCAGTTATCTGGCAGACTGCATAACCACTCATAAGCTACATTAGTTAATGCTCCAACCAATAATTTAGTCAGTAAGACATCGTCCCTTGGTAAATGCACCATCTGGGAGTGGAAGTTATTCATAAATTGACGGGGCAATGTCTTTCCATCAAAAGGAATCAGAGACTGTGGCTTATATTTTGGTAGAAAAATCATGTTGTTCCACTCAGGAGGGTATGATTGCCTTATTCCGAGCTTTTGGACCTTCTCTTTGTTGTTCATAGAATCCAAGCGAGCACACAGTTCTCGAATGGCATCTTGAGTATTGTCTATGGTGAAGGAATAACCGATTGTAAGGTAGTTATAGGTGGAACCCTATGCATCGCTGACAAGGTACCACTCCTAATGTTAGGAGGAGCATGCGTATTAGAAGGTGCAATAATCTCTTCATTGTTTTCCCATCCTTGGTTTGTTTAACCCATAGCCGGTGATTGAGGTAGAACCAAGAATTCTTTAATCTCCATCAATGTCTGGTTCAATGATCGTACCATGGTTTCTAAAGCATCAAGGCATTTGGCGGTCGCTGATGTCTCCTTCATTGTTGTTATCTGTCATATATACAAGCATGACATGTAGACTAGTAGATGGAGTAGTAGAACTGACACTTTTTGCTTCTGATTCTTATGGTGCACCATCCTCAGGAAAATTGATATTCTTGCATCGTTCTTAGAGTATAGGGAATTTCTACCCCAGTTTTTGATGATGCACTAGTTGTTGGGGTTTGTAGAGGATCACTCCCCCTTGGCACGTCATCTTCGGTTTCTTAAGTCACTATCTTCATGGAACGTTGGATTGTTATAGATTACATGAGAATTGCTACCCGCTATAGGTGATGCTACATCGGGGTTGGAGTATACAGATGTTGACTACCCTATGACTGTGGTGTTGTGTCCATTGCTGGGGGAACACTATCCCCTGCGTGTGATCCAGGATCTTGAGATAAAGACCTTGATATTTGACGGGTATGTTAATATACAACTTCGGTAGGGACCTTGTTCTGATGGTTTGAAGGGGTCCTTGCTTTTTGTTATGGTAGGGCTAGTATTGGAACCCTTGTATGGCCTCTTGGTACACTGACCAAAGGGTTGGAAGGACCCTTTTTCGAAGTCTCCTTCTTTTTTTGATTAGATTTATCAGAAGGGGACCTCTAGGATGAATAACATAAGATAAAGGACAACTCTTCTTCGTCATCACTACTTGTCATCTTTTCCCTAAGAGGTTATTGGATTGATGGGGTATGGTGCAGTCGTTGAAATACGGACTGCCTTACCAAAGTTTTTGCTACCTTTGAATATCAACTGTTAATGATTATTCTAGTGCACTGATGTCTTGGAGAAGATATTTCATGTGTAGCTGTAATCTCCCTTGCCTTGCATTTGTAACATAATACATCACGCAAGTCTGAAGAGGGAAATTTTACTTTTAAACTTTTAGCATGTGTCACGACCCACACCTGTATGATCGGGGCATGAGTACGTGGGTACGTCCAGCCTACGCTGCAACATTGATGGTAGAACACTTTCTAGGTCATCAATATCTAGCTACCAATAATACTAATAAAACTTGATCTATCATGTACTCAATCACAATAATCTAAAGAAAGAATAAATAAGAAGGATAAACCAAATAACATTATAAAGGAATATAACTAGATATGATATGATATGATATAAAATAAGAAACACTAGCCTAGATCTCTATAATTGTCACCTCAAGGTCCACAGTGTAAGAGTTGTCCTCTTTATAGCATCACTCTGAAATCCTGGATTATGGTGCACAATAATTACTGAAAAATATTATCCAGTCAGGATTGGAGCAAAGTACAAAAGTATAAAAGCAGTTCCAAATACATGGTAGAGCACATACGACAAGTAATAAAAAATAATACAAGATGTACCTGTAACTAGAAAATGAAGGAATAACTAAAATAAGCAGATAATCACGATAAGTAACTGGAAAGATAAATACATGCAATATGGTGTGAACTACAAATAAGAGAAACTAGAGTATTATCTATGTGATTTAGAGCACAAGTTCTTTATGTGATCGGCTTGGGTTATACACAAATACACTATGGTATCTTGATTATATTGAGGTGTATAATCGACATGTACACGTATACACTAGGGCTTGATCACATAACCAACTTCTACTCCTCTTTCCCAATCAATACTCAAGGATCTGATCATGACACATTACGTACACAAATATAATATAATTACATGAAGTACACGAATATGTCATGAGCACATAGGGCCCACGAATATAATATAAGTAAACTGAACTGAGTACACAAATGAATACGAGTACAAGAAATACCTGATGCACACGATAAAATACATATATAAGGAGTACCCGTAATATAAGATAAGGGATAACTTCTTCTAACATGATCCAAATAATACTAGTCCATGTAACAATGTATCAGAATCAAGTATAACAGTTCTATAACATGTGTTATATACACTATCATGTAATAAAAACTAACAGAGAGATATACTCTCCAGTAGTCCAGAGCAAGTTGTGTAACTCGGTATCCGAACTGATGCCACACTGACCTATATATAAATTTTTATGTCATTTGGTGTAATAAAGTGATAAACATGAAATATGCTAAGATATGATTTCTAGGTCAAAACTAGGTCGTATTAGTCAAACTAGCTCAAGCTAGGTCAATACCTTGATTTTAGGTTCAAAACTAGCTTCTAAGTTGGTTACAAGGCTAAACTAGCTAATACTAGATGATATTAGGCTATACCTAGATTTCTAGGTCCATATCTTGAGGTATTAGTTATACTAGCTAAGGTTAGAGGCTAAGATACCATATATAGTAAGTACTATACATAACTTATATATACTAGTTATCTAATATTACCTTAGTATAGATTACCTTGGCTTTGAGCCAATCCATGGTATCCACATCAATCTATCTATTGGTATCCCAATACCAATGCCAACCTCTACCCTAACTCAATACCTAAATTCAATAACTCATCTTACCCTAACTATTAATCATAACCTATAACTTACCTTATCATACCTTAACAATGCTAATACCTTATTACTGCTCATTTTATAAAATATTCAAGAAAAGATGACTATGAAAGAAACTTTCAGTAATTCTCGTTCTCTTTTAAATATTTTAGAATGGTGCTCAGTGCCTTTATCTTTGAAGGCTCAAGCACAGGGATTTCGAAAGCTCTGGGCGTATAGTTGGACTGATAAGAAAGGTCAAGTTATGCCTCTTAGTAAACACCCTAGTACTCTAAATCATTAATACTTGAGTATAACATTAATACCCACTAGTATATCTCACTGATACTATCTACCCTCATATGACTCCTAATCATTCTTCCACGATAATTACCTTACTCCAACACCTATATTATCTACTACTAGACTTTACCTCCCAACCTACACATCCATCAATACCTTCAACTGATATTAACACCACAGTCCAAGCCCCAATTTCTCCTTGCAGTAATTCTACAGTAAAATATGTTGCTACTGTTCTCCCTTCACAGTAGGGACTGCATTGATTAGCTCTAGTTCTAGACTTACCACAACCTTTTCTTAATGTTAGACTTCACAATAACCCTTACACTCACTACCCAACTCTCCACACACTACCTACTCTGATCCTGGACTCTACCTTGATCTTGCCGGCCCGAGACCCTCATCCATACACCATTAACTGCATATCCAAGTGTGCAGTGAACACCCTACACCACTGATGCTGATTAAGATACCTCCCTTCACTTATGCACCTAATATGTTGCCGATTGTGCAACTCAGTCTTCTAATCCCTGCAATTGAATGCAGTTGCAATTGAATTGCAAGCACCCAAACTCAGAACTGTTGTCACTCTCCCCCCTTCAACCAACACCAACACCACTCTGAAAAAAGCTGTTGTGCAATAGTTGCAAACACCTCGAGTACCCCCCCATCTCAACCTACAAATGTAAACCCCCACACAATCTTCTAGTGTATCCTCCATGCTCAGGTGAACTGAACACCCATCCACCCTTTAACATCTGCATCCATTGAAACCAACACAGACCTTTCCCCCTCTATGCTCACTGATATATGAAACACCACCTGATGCTAATAACTGATACCACATATCCTCATAAACATATTATCACATATATATATATATATATATATATATATATATATATATATATATATATATATATATATATATATATATATATATATATATATATGTGTGTGTGTGTGTGTGTGTGTGTGTGTGGGTATATAGAGTATTATATAGATATTGGATACTCTATATGCCCCCCCCCCCACACACACACAGACACACACACACACACACACATATATATATATATATATATATATATATATATATATATATATATATATATATATATATATATATATATCCATATTAGAATACATACAATAGAAATTGGCCATTTGTCAAACATCTTGTGTACAAGGTCAAGATACTCCTAATATGTCATGATCCATCCTTACCCAAAGCACGAAAACCCCTAATAACTAACAAACACCAATTATACATATCAAATTCATCATTATATAACTAAAGAAATTAGTTACAATACAAACTAAAGAGAAATTACATCCACAAGCACAAAATCCCAAAATAAACTCTTGTATCATAGGGTATCATAAAATACCATGATACGCCCTATTCGTTTCCAATTGTAGATACGTAACTAGTCTCACAATACTAAGACAAGTCCAAATAATCCTAATAGACCTAATGACAAATACTTGGTGCACCAATCTCAAAATTTCTCTAAATTGGGGCACAAATCTCAATGTAGAAGTCACAATAGGAGTCAAATAAACCTAGTTCTTCTTCCTATGAGTAGTCCTAATGCATAAAGTATTTTTTAATGCTCAAATATAAGAATTAGAGTCTAAATTAAAGAGAATTTTATAATTATACCTTTTGTGAGATGGATTCCCAATAAATTGCTCAATGGACACAATTAGGACACAAGCTCCTAGCCAAATCGTTCTTCTCCAAGTTCTTCTTGTAATCCAAGCTCCTAAGCTCCTTAGATAATGAGAATGGAAGATAATAAGGGTAATTTGAGGGAAATTTGACAAAGGGATGAATCAATTTTGGAAAAAACTAAATTTGGGGAAGAAATTAGATTGTAATAAATAAGCAGAGAGAGAGAAAGACCCAATAAATGAGAGGAGAGAGAAAGACCCCCTCCTTATAGGTTTGGCCATGTCCCCTAGCCCAAGCAATATGCATTGACATGAATACCTCTATTGGCTTGTCATAAAGAAATATTTAATTATAGGAAGCTTCAATTCCTAATGAAGGTTTAATCTAACCTCTATTTAATAAAAAAAAAGGTTAACTAATTTAGGTCCAATGTGATTAGTCTAACTATGGGTCCAAGTTGTCATATCATGTCTAATTAAATAGTCTAATCCACTAACCAATACTAATATTATTTACAATGTATATAACATATACATTATATATAAATAAAATATAGGGCTATTTGATATTACCCCTCCCCCCTAAGATTATGTATATTGATATTACCCCCTGTTAGATTAAAAGTTGAGAATACCCCCTGAAAATATCGGTAAAAACTCTTTAATGATACTTTTAAACTCTTAACGACACTTTCAGATTTTTAACGATACTTTCATGGGAGTATTCTCAACTTTTAATCTAACATGAGGGTAATATCAATATACCTATTCTAAGAGGAGGGTAATATCAAATAGCCCTAAAATATAAGCATACTATTTAAATAATAATATAAAATGACAAAAAAACCCTATTTTCGGAATTAGGTAGTTACAATCCTACACCCCTTAGAAAAATTTTGTCCTCGAAATTTAAGGATAGAAGCAGGCACGAAATAAAAGAATATCTTATGATTTAAAAGATAAGATATCCCTTACACATCTCATCTCATCTCTTCTAATGATCATAATCTAGTCATAAATCTCACTATAGTCAAAACCCCACCTAGTCATGGTCTAAGAAAGTCCTATCTAAATTATACAACCTACAATTATATTAAAAGGAATCATTCATAGGATGCTAAACAAGTGTGGATATAATCCAATTAATCCTGATATTGCAGTTTCTACCAGGGTCACTTGCAAACTATAATATAGCACAAAATTTCTAATGTAACAATGGGATACCATAGAACCACGCAAATCCATATATAGAAAGGAAAGGGAAAGAGAAACTCAAAACCTACTAATCCAACACCTGTAGCATCGTTCCCCCGACCGTCATCGCAAAAGTCCTGCTCTGCTGGGGTGTCTTCCTCTGCTAGTGCAAAGAACTTTGCTGTACCCCAGGTGGCCTAGCTGGACCTCTTACCTATCTCACACCAAGAATTCACTAAGCATCAACCTAGCCAAAATATTTAATATCAAAGGTTACCACTTCTAATACCAATAGTATACTATGGTTCTAGGCCATGGACACACTTACTCACTGGCACACACACTATATAGGATACTATATTCTGGCACTAGAATGATACCCTACCAGCACTCAGATTTCCTATACGTCCCTTCAGACATATGAACACATCTACTAATCTGTCAACTCTTATTCTAGCTTACTTTCTAACATACATAAGGTCTCATATTTTTCTCAGTTCTTGTAGGCACCTGAAAACTGGTCAACCACTTTCTACTTGCAAATGAACACTCATATCCCCTCACACTCATGTACCCTATTGGTACACCCTTACCAATCTAGAATACTCTCTATAGGGTGCCTACCCAAGTCTTGACACTATCTTCATAAGGCACTAACTTATATATGTGACACTTAAATGATACTCCCATATTAGGTTACTCATATTTCTCATCTATACCTAGTACACTAGCCACTAGGATGTTTTTACCCTAAACCTCCATAATACTTGAGGTACTCTGGATCTTGCCACTATGGTACTCCTCGCATCTTGATATATAGTTACATACCCAATTCTAACACTCACAATCACTCTAGGACACTTACCCGTATCTTGGCAATATATATATATATATATATATATATATATATATATATATATATATATATATATATATATATATATATATATATACTTCCTGCCCACTATGCCACTAAATACTAGTCACTGCTATCACACTATTACCATTTTACCCATCATATAGTTCATTGATACATAGCTACTCACATACCCAATACACTCAAAATGTATCCACACTCACGAAAGCTTACCCCAACACAGTTTACCCTTCCTCTCTTACTGTCCTGATCACTTTTACTTATACTCTTCCGGATACTCCCTTTTATACTTTCTCTCAATACTATATTGATGCACCTAACTAATAATACCATATGCAATAACACTCAATGATCTAAATTGACATGCTACACCTATCACTCATTACTCATCCCTACTCCTGATACACCTTGGATACTTGCACTTGCTAAGTACTCTTGGTACACAAACATTAACTCACAATTATATTTAACACCCACAATGATGCTCATAATCACACACACACTACCACTTTTTCTTTTGCCACTAGCTCACTCACTAGATCACCTTACTACCCTTACTAGAACTCATGATCATATGCATCTAATGCACTAGCTATTAGATTATATGATACACAGGTCTCACTTGCACACCTACATGCATACACAGAATTTCATATCCCGTTGATATATATCTCTTTCCATACCTACTATACTTGAAACTGCCAACAAATACACTAACCAGTGGTACACCTAACATGCCATATATGACCAATCTTGGAACTTCTTTATCTCATAGCATTGTATTTCTAATATCCAAGACCCTCACTTCCTGATACTCATGAAACTCTACTACTAATACTTTCCTTCACCATCATACAATTTACACATCATCTATTATGCACTTGTGTACATAATTTTAGACACTCTACTTGCTTCCTCTACGTATCACTCTTTAACACATCAACAGCCTCAAATGCTAGGTGATATACCCTCACTAGACACATACTTGTGCATACACATCTATCTATGCTAATGTATAACTTCTTCATGTAGCACAAATTCTACTACCTAGGAAAAAATATTCTAACGCTATCATACTCATCTATACACTTATGGGTACCACTCTATTATGATACTCTCACTAATATATCTCATGGATACATATATCTAGATAACCAAGTGTCAAGCACCAATAGAATGGTGTGGCTCCATTAATACTCAAAATAAATTTTATGATATTCAATTGCTACTTGGATCACTCAACTATATAAACCTACATCCATCTAAAACATACATGATGATATAATACCAATACCTAGAATCACAAATGGGTATGCTACTCCCTCTCACAACTTCCGTACTTCTAATACCAAGGTACTAATCACTAACTATACTCTGACACTAACCTTAGATCCATTATTACAAATGGTACTATACTATGAGTCACTTCTAAGCTTATACACTGATACCTAATGCTCATATACCCATCCAAGAACCACTCTTAGATTCACAAGCTACACTTCCAACCATCAACACTAATCCTCAACTTGACCCAGCCTATCTGCAAGTTACAAACTACTGCACTATCAAGGAAGCTGCCTCATGAACTAATAAAGGTAAAACTTTATACGGAACTGAACTAGAGGCACTAAAGATATCTCTATCCTGAGCTAGTAAGGTGATGGAATAAAATTTAATAATAATAAAAGTTGAATGATAGAGACGATATGTTAAGAACCAATTAAGATACAATCTGATAATCATACTCGTCTATCTGAAATCATGTTATCCAGAATCATCACCATGCTAGTAAGCATAGGTACGATAAACTATAGATTCCATAACTAAGGTATATACCTCTACAATCATGTTATCTAAAATTCTTAACACGCCAACCGGTATGGCTACAAGAAACTCTAAATTCTATAATTAAGATAAGTATATCAAAAATTAGGCTCTATGCCACGCCAGCTAATATGGCTGAGATAAACTCTAGACTCCATAACTAAAGCAGATAGTTACCTTTTTTACTGTCTTTATCAAAATATATCATCAAAATATACCTTAATTCAGTCAATAAGATTCAATTTGATACAATAATCAAAGTCAATAATGAACATCAAGAATCAAATTCAACAACGGATAAATGAGAGTGAACGAAAACAAGTGGAAACATATTTCAAAATAGGTTTTATAGTAATTTTCCCAAGGTTCTTCTCAAGAATCTCTCAAGGAATCCTAATTTGTGATTGAGTATTCTCTCTTCCTATATCCTAACATAGGCTCGCAGTAGTACAACTAAGTCGTTGCACTATCACGGTATCGTACTAACTACGAAGTCATACCTGCATGGACTACCATAAAAAAATATCATAACCCACACCCGCATGATCGGGATACGAGTACGTGGGTACGTCCAGCTTATGTCATAGCATCGATGGTAGAACGCTGTCTAGGTCATCAATATCTAGTTATTAATAATACTAATACAACTTGATCTATCATGTACTCAATCACAATAATCTAAATAAAGAATGAATTAGAACGATAAACCAAATAATATTCTAAAGGAATGCAACTAGACATGATATAAAATAAAAAAATACTAGCCAAGATCCCTATAATTGTTACCTCAAGGTCCACAGTGTAAGAGCTGTCCTGTCTATAGCATCATTCTGAAATCCCATAATGTGGTGTACAACAATCACTGAAAATATTTTTCAGTCAGGATTGGAGCAAAATACAAAACTTTAAAAGCAATTCCAAATACATGGTAGATCATATATGACAAGTAATAAAAAATAATTCAAGATGTACAGGTAACTAGAAAATGAAGGCATAACTGAAATAAGCAGATAATCACGATAGTAACTGGAAAGATAAATATAGACAATATGGTATAAACTATAAATAAGAGAAACTAGAGTACTATCTATGTGATATAGAGCACAAGTTGTTATGTGGTCGGCTTGAGTTGTACACGAATATAAAATGGCACTCGATTATACATGAGGTATATAATCGACCTGTATACGAATACACTATGGTTTAATCACATAACCAATTTCTACTCTTCCGTCCTAACCAATACTCATGGATCCGACCACGACACGTTACGTAGACGAATATAATATAAGTACACAAATATGGCATGAGCATACGTGGTCCACCAATATAATATAAGTACACGGAGTACACAAATAAATACGAGCACATGGAATACTGATGCACGCGATAAAGTACATATGTAAGGAGTACCCGTTGTACACGATAATATATAATATATCTTAAGAGGATCTATATAGTACAAGTTTGTGTAACAATGTGTCAGAATCAAGTATAACAGTTCTAGAATATGTGATATATACAATGTCATACAATAAAAATTAACAGAGAGATGTACTCGCCTGTGGTCCAGAGAAAGTGGTGCAACTTGGTATCCGAATTGATGTTACACTGACTTATATATAAATTATCATATTTTTTTGGTGTAATAAAGTAATAAACATGCAAAAATAAGCTAAGATATGATTTCTAGGTTAAAACTAGGTCCTACTAGTCAAACTAGGTCAAGCTAGGTAAATACCTTAATTTTAGGTTCAAAACTATCTTCTAAGTTGGTTACAAGGTTAAACTAGCTAATAGTAGATGATACTAGGCTATACTTAGGTTTCTCGGTCTATATCTTGAGGTATTAGTTATACTAGCTAAGGTTAGATGCTAAGATACCATATTTAGTAAGTACCATATGTAACTTATATATAGTAGTTATCTAATATCTAATATTACCTTAGTATATATTACCTTGGCTTTGAGCTAACCCTTGGTATCCACATCAATCTACCTAATTGTATCCCAATACCAATGCCAACCTCTACCCTAACTCAATAACTCATCTTACCGAAACTATTAATCATAACCTATAACTTACTTATTGTACCTTAACAATGCTAATACCCTATTATTAGTAAATACCCTAGTAATCTAAATTACTAATACTTGAATATGACATTGATACCCACTAGTGTATCTCACTGATACTAACCACCCTCATATGACTGTCACTACCATATTTCTAGAGTAGGGACATTATTGTCATTTGCAATACTATATATATTGTGTTTATAGTTACATGATATGTATAATATATAGTATTGTTATTATTATTAATATGGGTTAGTGGACTAGACTTGATGAGACCATTAGACTCAACCTTAGACTAGACATTTTGAACCCACTAGTTAATCCCTATCCATTTTAATTAGAAACTTGTCAAACCCTCACTTAGGATTAAACCTCACTTATTAAATAACTCTTCATGACAGCCATATGGGGACATTATGGACTTTGTGTATTAGCTAGTCCTAGGTCGGTCTTAGGCTTTCGAGATGAGAGCGGTGGATAACTGGATTGTTTACTGGTCGGCCCTATATAGAGAGAGCTAGCCTCCCTCTAGTTTATTCATAGCTCCTGAAGAAAAACCCTAGAAGTAGTTCTTCCCCAAACCCTTCTTTCCTCCACCAAATTTCAGAAATTAAAACCCCAATCCCTCGCATTTCTCTCATCTAAGAAGCCTAGAAGCTTAGGTCACAAGGAGCCTTGGAGAATAAGAAGTTTGCATTGAAAATCCATCTTCCAATAGGTAAAAAATCTGAAATCTCTCCTTTAAATTCTATTTCTTAATTATTTGTTTGGCCATTAGGAGACATGTAACCTCCGTAGCCTAAAATTCTAGCTTAAATGTTGTTTTAGGTTAATTTGGGGCTAGTAGGATTTTTTTATAATTTTTGGTTAATTAAAAACTAGTAACACTAATTTTTTAGAACTTGTAATAATTTATTTTAGGGTTAAAGATAATTAAAAATATCCCAAACTTTTATTTTAGGTTCTAAGTAAACAAATATATTTTCTATAATTTTTTGAGAATTTTTTGGTTATTTTTAGCATTTATTTTGAGTTAATTAGGGAAAACTGAATTAAAAACTATTTTCTAAAAATAAAACCCATAATAGTAATTATTCTGCCCAGTCAGCTGACATGGGGCCCACCTGTCAGCCTCCAGCAGCCAACTGGGTGGGGCCCGCCTGTTAGTGACAGCGAGGTGGGCGCAGGTGCAGCCGAGCCGACCAAGAGCCGAGCCGAGTCCGAGTTCGACTCGGACTCAGCTGAGCCAAGCCGGGTCAAACCCGGACCATCCGATCTGGGTGGGGCTGCATGGATGCATGCCACGTGGTACACTCCTGAGCCGCGGCTGCCCTCTCTCTATATATATATATAATAGTTTAGGTTATAATTTTAGGATTTTCTTTGAGCCAAATTTTAGAGAATTGTCATCTAGGGTTCCTTCATCTTCCAGAAGCCATTACACATAGCTCCGTACTACAAACGAGGCCTAGTTTCTTGTATTAGAACAAAATTGAGGTTAGCTTTCTAAATATATAAATTGTTTTACGAAATTATGAGTATTAAATTCCAAAAATGTCGTAGAGCATAGCATGCCCAAAAATAGATACGTCTCGATGTTTTCACAAATTTGGGAGAACCAGGAATCAAAATTATGAACGGTTTGAAGTTTCGAAAATCTAATATTGAGATAATTGACATATGTTTTTCCTAGAATTAAATTCAAAATATTTATATACTGTTAATTCTATAGAACTTCTAGGTTAGAATTTAAACATCGGAGCACAATACGAAATTTGTATGTGCCATAATTCCTAAATAAATTTGAATTCGGATGAGCCATAAATTCCAGCATATTTTTACACAGAAATCTATAGAAAATCATGCATGAAAGTCGAGTTTGTGTTGGTTGACTTTTTGATCAACAGATCATCTCGATTTGAGTGCCATGAGTCTCGAGTCGATAAAATTTAGGTTCTTTTGGACAAAATTAGGAATTAACCTAAAAATCAGAATAATAAGATTAAAATAGGATTTTAGAGTAATTATTCCAGAATTAAATAAATTAAAATAAATTATTTTTTGACATGATAAATTTGTAATACATAGGCTATTTGGACTGTGACTGGGATTCTGATTCATGCCAGTTAAGGACCACAGACGAGTACATTTTCGTGATTACTTTCAGTGCTTGATAGTCTCTATAATGTATGCTTAGTATTGATTATTTAATTCTTGACACTTGTTACACGGATTAGTATGATGGATTCTTATTATACATTGACCACAAGAGCTTAAAGTACGTCTTTACGCAGAAAGAGCTGAATATGAGGTAGCGCAGGTGGCTAAAACTGATGAAGGATTTTGATATTTCACTACAATACCATACAGGGAAGGCTAACGTAGTTGCCGATGCATTGAGCAGATATCCAATAGCGATGTACTTGACAACGGATCGTCACTTATTAGCAGAATTGGATAGCCTGGGCATCGAGGTTATTATTCCAGGAGTGAAGACACAGATGATGGGCATGCAGATTCAATCAGGATTGATAGAGAAGATTCGAGAGACGCAGTACCATGATGAGGGTCTGCGAAGCCTCAGAGCTCAGGTATAGGCAGGATTGATGGATGACTTCTCTATTGTAGAGGATGGTTCTCTAAGGCACGGGACTAGGTTATGTGTGCCTAGTGGGAACCTGCGTGAAGAGATCATGCAGGAGGCTCATCGTTCTTAGTATTCTATACATCCGGGAGCTAACAAGATGTATAAGGACCTGAGGGAACATGTGTGGTGGTATGGAATGAAGCGAGAGGTAGCATATTTTGTCGCCAGATGTTTAGTGTGCCAGAATGTCAAAGCCGAGAGGCAGAGACCAGAAGGATTGCTACAGCCACTACCAATTCTTGAGTGAAAATGGGAGCATATCACGATAGATTTTGTTTCCGGACTTTTATGCACTCCAGGAGGGAAGGACGTAATTTGGGTCATTGTGGACAGGCTGACCAAATCAGCCCACTTTTTGCCTTTCAAAGTAGGATTATCCACGGAGAAGTTAGCTGATTTATATGTAAGATAGATAGTCAGGCTGCATGGAGTTCTAGTAAGCATCGTGTCCGATCGGGATAATAGATTTATATCCTACTTTTGGAGGAGTTTGCAGGCTAGCTTGGGTAGCCAACTCAAATTTAGCATGGCTTACCACCCTCAGATGGATGGACAGTCAGAGAGGACTATTCAGATGCTCGAGGATATGCTTCGGACATGTGTACTAGATTTTGGTGGCTCGTGGAAGGATCATCTTTACCTGGTAGAGTTTGCATACAATAATAGCTATCAGGCTAGTATCGAGATATCTCCTTTCGAGAATTTGTATGGTAGAAGATGCCAAACTCTATTATCTTGGGATAACGTAGGAGAGAGAGTACTTTTGGGACCAGAGATGGTAGTTGATGCTGCAAAGAAGGTAAAGCAGGTTAGAGAGAGACTTCGGGTGGCTCAGGACAGACAGAAGCAGTGGGCCGATAGCCACAGAAGACAGCTAGAGTTTGAGGTATCGATTCGTTTATTTAAATAGTTATTACGTTCTTAGATCATGCGTTAAGTTCTTATTTTGGCATAGGTTGGCGACTTAGTATTCTTGAGGATCTCTCTGACACGTGGAATAATTTGTTTCGGTGGAGGTGGAAAGCTTAGTCCAAGATTCATCGGACCTTTCAATATTCTGGAGAAGGTCGGAGTAGTAGCTTATCGACTAGCCTTACCGCCTACATTGGAAGGAGTACACAACGTGTTTCATGTATCCCAGCTGAGATGTGGTAGATCTTAGCCATGTATTAGATCATTCAGAGCTTGAGGTTGGACCAAGCCTCCATTATCCGGAGCAGCCAGTGGAGATCCTTGACCACAGAGATAAGGTGCTTCGTAACCAAGTAATTTTTATGGTTCGCGTCGCTTGGAGGCATCATTCTCCCGGTGAATACACTTGGGAGCGGGAAAAGGAGATGCGAGAGCATTACCCCTATCTTTTTGCACCATGAGGTAATTTTCTTCTTATTTGTTCTGCCTTAAATTTCGAGGACAAAATTTTCTTAGGAGGGTAGACTTGTTACTTCCGTATCTTAAAATTCTAGCTTAAATGTTGTTTTAGGTTAATTTGGGGCTAGTAGAATTTTTCCATAATTTTTGGTTAATTAAAAACTAGTAACACTAATTTTTAGGACTTATAAGAATTTATTTTAGGGTTAAGCATAATTAAAAAAATTCCAAACTTTTATTTTAGGTTTTAAGTAATCAAATATATTTTCTAGAATTTTCTAGGAATTTTTTGGTTAGTTTAGCATTTATTTTGAGTTAATTAGGGAAAACTGAATTAAAAATTATTTTCTAAAAATAAAAACCCATAATAGTAATTATTCTGCCCAGTCAGCCGATAGGGGGCCCACCCATAATAGTAATTATTTTTAGCATTGGCGTAACGCATGGTGAGAAAATAAATGATTGTGTTATTGCGACAGTCCTTGGAAGTTAGACAAGATGTATAGAGTTGGTTTAAAAGTTATGCGATAGTACGAGTTACGCTCGGGAAGTCTCGAGGACGAGACTTATTCTGAGTGGTGTATAATATAACGACCCGCTTCGCTTAACCCGGAGGGCCGATTCAAACGGCACAAGTGTAGCTATTCAACAGCCTTGCTCAACGAGATGGCTCGTTCGATGCAAAGGCATTTATGCGGGGATCTTCAATAGAGTCAGACTTAGGCTATCAGAGGCACGTACGGAGTCTCGCTCGACCGATGCGATACATCGCTAAGGTGGGTGGCCCCGATGAACCTGTCTCTACTTAGCTGCATACTAAGAAAATGAATGTTACATGCTAGTTTACAGGCGATAACCTTTGCATGCTAATAAAAGAGATGAACGCACATAGCTAAGGGGATAACCCCGCCTTATCATTGTATAGAACATGGAGATTTTACTTGCTATTTGTATAGTCGGGATTGTTGAGTTGGAAGGTAGTAATTTCCTTTATATATGCCATAAAGTAGTGTGAGTTCATACTTAGGCGTTGCACCACACGGAACATGACACGGGATGGAGTAAAATTATGTTGCATACATAGACGTGCAAGGCTATCAAGTAGTCATTCCAAGTCAAGAGATGGAGGGAAAGGAAGGTACTCGGGATATGCAGATCAACGAGGCAGTCTCTAATTAGGGAGCTGCGTAAAGAAGAAAAGATCCGAGTGTAGTCCTCGGCAAAGACTGATCCGAGAGTTATCCTCGGCTAGGATTGGAATGTGGGGGAGTAGTTGCATGGTCACGGATAACTGGTTGCGCACCAGGTGGAGAGAGTCCTCGACATGATTGTTGAGACATTCAAATCATGTCAGCCCGGGAGGACAGTGCCAGTGTAGTCCTGGCGATACGCTAGCTAATGACTAGCGGGCGAGATCGAGACATCCAGCAAGGCTTGCTACCGACCTGCATGGGCGTTGACTCGTTAGACGGTTGGGAGGCCCAGCAAGGCTAGCAACCGAGCTGGGAAGACGGACGTCCATCGCAGATTATGTCCAATATGGCTAGCAGAGCCAGTAACCTTCATATAGATAAGTCATGTTTGCATAGCGGCTATCCGTATTAAATAAAGGAGAAACGAGAAGGAGTGCGTCGCACGATACTTTACATAAGTAGAATGGATGCACGGTATCACATATAGTCCTAGTATAAATGGGTCTTGTGAGACAGAGGCGGCATAACACTTGGGTTTCATAGTTGCTTCTTGTTATTCTGTAGTTCATTGTTTATATTGCTGCATATGACAGGGAAGGCCGAATGGTAAAAAATGGTAAGGTAAACTCAATTGTTCATTATTATGACACTCTTGAGCTGACACGAAGATTACTTTCTTTATATTACCATGTAATTGATCCTAAGGCAAAAGAATAGAAAGACAACGAAACCAGTCAGTGCACATAACTAATGAACGTGCTTGTTTTATGGCGTGGGCGAGAGGCCTCCCCACCAGTGCATTCAATGTACTGATACCCAACCAGTCTGCATGCAGGGTGCAGGGGAAACTCGTACTAATTCGGAGATCGCTAACGCAATGAGGTGCCAGACCGCACTTGGTGTCTTGGAGCGTGGCGCACGGACCCGGAGCTCGCATATATGAGACATAATGTATGAGAACATCATCATCCAGATCATTGTGTTGGTTCTAAGCCTAAGGACATATTCATTTTAAGAGAGAGAGAGAGGGCATGAGCGATTTGTAATCTTGGCCTAGCGCCGTTTGTAATCTTTACTTCATATCAATAAAGAGCTTGATTGGATTCAATCCTTGTTTTCATTTTATGTTTCCGCTATGTCGACTCTGTGAACTAGTTATCAACGACCGTTTCGGTATTTTTCTTGCGCGGGCGCAACCCCAGGCTCGCGTGGCATCGCATCCCGATGGAAACGTACGTCCCGCGGGAGTGCTGGCGCGGTGATTCGTGCCTACCGGGGACGGCCGATTCCGGCCGGAGATCGGGGCATGATATATTGGTATCAGAGCATGGCTTTACATCCTTGAAATTCATTTCGATTATCTCAGTTTTGAACTTGTGTATTGAAGAAGTGGTAGATGCTCTCTCTCGATGCTTCGATGGATGTTCCATACAATAAGTCTAAATATTTTTGAAAAGTGCGTGCGAATTATACGATTTCTTGAACGGGATTATGATACGAGGGCTTTTGTTCCAACCCGTGAAAGACATTGTGAGAGTAGGCTCGTGTTATAGTCGGCAAGTTATATATTGATATGAAAACACCAAGCGAGATAAGAATATCGTTCAGACAGTGGTCTATGCACATGGCCTTTTGGCCAAGTTGTGTTGAGTATCGTGCACCAAGACCCTTGGTGCTAGTGACTCGCAACGAAATTTAGGTATTGTTTGGATAAGAATAAAGTTTGAATTATAAGGGAAATCAATGGAGACATTATCTCGTGTATGGAATTTTCAGATATAGTTGGATGGTTATCCATAACGATAAGTTATGATTTACAACATAGTCTGTATGGAGGACTATGAATAGAGGTGTATATGAGTCTAAGATTATTAAGGTGACAAATAGGGATAGTGTTGGAGTTCTAAGGAATGAATTGGAAATACGAGTGAAGGATGCGAACACAATTCTGGAGTTATTAGGATGACTCGATTCCTGAGTGGTGTATACGATAAGTCCCCTGTTCGATTATGCGAATTGTGGATATAATGAGTTATATAGATTCATGGAGTATAACTCGAACCCTGAGTGGTGTATGGGTCAGCTTAGAAATGCTCGAATGTAGTCGTGAATTTCAGAGTATTAAGCGAGTCTAGCAACAAACAACGAGATTGGGTAAAGCCTTAGTATCAATAAACAATGCCTAGCAAGTAAGCAAACTCGAAGGAAGCATACAATATTTGGTTCGAACTAGTTATAATGATTTGAATAAGGGATAAGGCTTACATCGAATAGGAATCCAGGATAATTAAAATTGATTACATGGTCGGGGAAACTTAAAGGATCGTACGAGCAATTTTGAGTTAAAATAAAGTGAATTAAAAACTTGTGTTGAGATAAAATAAACGGGGATGTGATCGGAATTAGTGCAATTGGAAATAATGTAGCAAACGAATGATAGCATGTATGAAAATTTTGGTTTTGAGTAGGATATCGCTCGATAGAGTTCAGTTTGAGTACGAATGCGATAATTTCAAATTTTGGGAGATTTAGACCATAACAATGGTTGGAAGATAAGTATGGATTGATGTAAGTTAGTAAAATTGGGATTTTGATGGAATTGAGGTAAGCGATAACAAATTTGGCTTAGAGTTTGGAAGAGCGATCCTGAAATCAAGTTCGAAAAGATAATATCCAAAATCTGTCCCAGCGAGAATGATTATCCTGCAGGAGCACCGGCGTGGTGATTTCACGTACGGCGGGGATAATCAAACTCAAGGGAACATGTTCAGTGATTGTTCCAAACGAACTCGATGAATGGAACATATCAAATGGGATAGATTTGAGTTTGAGATTTGAACTTAGTTTTGAAGAATGCTAAGAGTAGACTAAGAAGCGATCAAATGGTAATATTAAAGTTGGACGGTTTGGTTAGGCGAACTTGGATGGCGGTAAGAATAATTTTTAGAAGAACATGGCTTGGTGGATCAATGTACGACTTGAGATAAAATGAAAGGTGACGATAAGGTGTCTGTTCGTTCGATGATAACCATAACGATTGACCTTCTTGTCTTGTACAAGTACGACTTCTTGCTCGCACATGCGTCACGTCCAGATTAGGACAATCATTCCGTGGGAGCGTTGGCGTGGTGATATCACGTCCGACGGGGATGATTGAACTTGCGGGAGACCAAAACGTGACAATCGAAGGATCATTTTGACTTGTGGTTCGATACGAAAAGATAATTTTCAGAATTTAAGTGAATCTAAGGATTTTGGTGAGGAGTTAGTCTAAAAACGTGAAGTAAGAGATGTTAGATGGTTTTATGAACGGATATGTAGATTATGCTGGACGACTTAGAGTTATGATATACATCGATGATTTATAATAGAATTGTGGCTTAGTGATACAAGCGTAGAAAATGATGGATTGGTAAATTCAATCAAACGTGATGAAAGAGATAGTGTGTGCGAATCGATGGGTTAGACCTGCAACATGGGCGTATCGTGGGTTCGGTTGAATGAACCTGTTGGTGTGATAGGATGATTTGTGCTCGATATTTAGAAATTTGAGTGAAACGAGCTTGGGTAGAATATCCGTGTAAAGGAATAATGGTTTGACCTTAGGGTTTTGGGGCGAGCGTTGTGCAACGCGGTTGTACGAGGAGTCACAAATTTGAACTGTACCTATGACTTTGTGAGCTGACCTAGTGGCTAGGCAGACGACCCTATGCCTTGAGTTAAACTGGAGTGGCTGACTTCAGAGTATCGTTCGGGAAGAATGATAGAACTGGGACAACGAGACTTAGAGTTAGGATTTAGAATTGGGAATATACTAGCAACGTTCGCGTTGAAACAAAACGCAATACGAGATAGGACTCGGGTAATAATTGATTTGGTTGGATCGGTTATGCGACAGTGAGGAATAAGACGGTATTAGAGAATTGTCGGACGGAACTCTCATGATTGAATTGGTGATATTGATGGTAAGTTGGCGTAATAAGTTGGATTGTTGCTTGGAAGATGTGCGTTGTTACTAGTAATGCTAAAACTTGAATTTGGGTGATATTGGAGTAGACGATAACTGAATCGAACCAGAGTTTGGTCATTCATATAGCTGATCGATCCGCGTTTCAAAAGATTTTCATGAGTAGCTTGTCCGACTTAGCTGTCACTAAGCTTGGTTGAAATACACATATTTGGGGGACGCCTTGAATATGGGTACGATCCAGACTTAGCGATATGCATAACTCGGATGCAGCTACAAATAAAAATGTTCGAACTCGCATGGATGAGTATGACAACTGAATTAGGTTAGCCTCAACCTAAAATTTCTTAAAGAAAAGATTGTATCGTTCCCCATGCTACCGAGATAGTTCTGCGCTAAGGCGCAGTACGAGACTGAGTTTGGGGATGCAATAGTTGAACGAAGGAATCATTCGGATAAAATAATTAAGCACTTATGCGAACGAAACGAGTAAAACGAATAGGAAGTTAAGTTCGACTGAACCAAAAGACGCAAAGGATTAGAGCGTACCCCAGGTGGGCAATTTAGCTCTGTGCTAAGGCACAATATAACTGAGTCAGAAAACTTAGGTAATTGGGCACAATTTACTTAACGAGATTGGGCGATAACTCAGAGAGATTTAATGCAAACGAGATTGGAAAATTAGCCGAGATTCAAACTTTTGGGTTTAGGCGTAAAGATGGGTTTCGATGGGCGACGTCAAGTAAAACTGTCAATGTATTCGGATGCGTTGGGTTTCTATGGAGATAACATAACAAGTTGGGCAAGATCACCCAATTATGAGTTGTAAGTGCCCATTGAGTTATAGAATACTCCTTGTTTGAGTAATACAGCCCGACGCCAGGTACGGTGGATTTGAGTCGGGAGTACAACGATTGAGTTGAGTGTAGTTCGATAGCATTGAACGGTAGAGTCGTTCGATAAGAGTTGGCTAAACATTGGCGTAACGCATGGTGAGAAAATAAATGATTGTGATATTGCGACAGTCCTTGGAAGTTAGACAAGATGTATAAAGTTTGTTTAAAAGTTGTGCGATAGTACGAGTTGCGCTCAGGAAGTCTCGAGGACGAGACTTGTTCTGAGTGGTATATAATGTAACGACCCTCTTCGCTTAACCCGGAGGGCCGATTCAAATGGCACAAGTGTAGCTATTCAACCACTTTGCTCAGCGAGATGGCTCGTTCGATGCAAAGGCATTTATGCGGGGATCTTCAATGGAGTCAGACTTAGGCTATCAGAGGTACGTCCGGAGTCTCGCTCGACCGATGCGATACATCGCTAACGTGGGTGGCCCCGGTGAACCTGTCTCTACTTAGCTGCATACTAAGAAAATGAATGTTACATGCTAGTTTACAGGCGATAACCTTTGCATGCTAATAAAAGAGATGAACGCACATAGCTAAGGGGATAACCCCGCCTTATCATTGTATAGAATATGGAGATTTTACTTGCTATTTGCATAGTCGGGATTGTTGAGTTGGAAGGAAGTAATTTCCTTGATATATGCCATAAAGTAGTGTGAGTTCATACTGAGGCGTTGCACCGCACGGAACATGACACGGGATGTAGTAAAATTATGTTGCATACATAGACGTGGAAGGCTATCAAGTAGTCGTTCCAAGTCAGGAGATGGAGGGAAAGGAAGGTACTCGGAATATGCAGATCACCGAGGCAGTCTCTAATTAGGGAGCTGCGTAAAGAAGAAAAGATCCGAGTGTAGTCCTCTGCAAAGACTGATTCGAGAGTTGTCCTCGGCTAGGATTGGAATATGGGGGAGTAGTTGCATGGTCATGGACAACTGGTTGCGCACCAGGTGGAGAGAGTCCTCGACACAATTGTTGAGGCATCCGAATCGTGTCGGCCCGGGAGGACAGTGCCAGTGTAGTCCTGGCGATACGCAAGCTGATAACTAGCGGGCGAGATCGAGACATCCAGCAAGGCTTGCTACCAACCTGGATGGGCGTCGACTCATTAGACGGTTGGGAGGCCCAGCAAGGCTAGCAACCGAGCTGGAAGACGGCCGTCCATCGCAGATTATGTCCAATATGGCTAGCAGAGCCAATGATCTTCATATAGATAAGTCATGTTTGCATAGCGGCTATCCGCATTAAATAAAGGAGAAACGGGAAGGAGTGCGTTGCACGATACTTTGCATAAGTAGAATGGATGCACGGTATCATATATAGTTCTAGTATAAATGGGTCTTGTGAGGCAGAGGCGGCATAACACTTGGGTTTCATAGTTGTTTCTTGTTATTCTGTAGTTCATTGTTTATATTGCTGCATATGACAGGGAAGGCCGAATGGTAAGAAATGGTAAGGTGAACTCAATTGTTCATTATTATGACACTCTTGAGCTGACACGAAGATTACTTTCTTTATATTACCATGTAATTGATCCTAAGGCAAAAGAATAGAAAGACAACGAAACCAGTCGGTGTACATAACTAATGAACGTGCTTGTTTTGTGGCGTGGGCGAGAGGCCTCCCCACCAGTGCATTCAATGTACTGATACCCAATCAGTCTGCATGCAGGGTGCAGGGAAAACTCGTACGGATTCGGAGATCGCTAACGCAATGAGGCGCCGGACCGCACTTGGTGTCTTGGAGCATGGCGCACGGACCCGGAGCTCACATATATGAGATATAATGTATGAGAACATCATCATCTAGATCATTGTGTTGGTTCTAAGCCTAAGGGCATATTCATTTTAAGAGAGAGAGAGAGCATGAGCGATTTGTAATCTTGGCCTACCGTCGTTTGTAATCTTTACTTCATATCAATAAAGAGCTTGATTGGATTCAATACTTGTTTTCATTTTATGTTTCCGCTATGTCGACTCTGTGAACTAGTTATCAACGGCCGTTTTGGTATTTGCCTTACGTGGACGCAACCCCAGGCTCGCGTGGCATCGCGTCCCGATGGAAACGTACGTTCCGCCGGAGCGCTGGCGCGATGATTCGCGCCTAGCGGGGACGGCCAATTCCGATGGAAGATCGGGGCATGACAATATATATAATAGTTTAGGTTATAATTTTAGGGTTTTCTTTGAGCCAATTTTTGGAGAATTGCCATCTAGGGTTCCTTCATCTTCCAGAAGCCATTGCGCATATCTCTGAACTCCAAATTGGGCCCAGTTTCTTACATTAGAACAATATTGAGGTTAGCTTTCTGAATATATAAATTGTTTTACAAAATTATGAGTATTAAATTCTGGAAAAGTCATAGAGCAGCATACCCGAAAATAGATGCGTCTCGATATTTTTACGATTTTGGGAGAACCAGGAATCAGAATCATGAACCGTTTAAAGTTTCGAAAATCTAATATCGAGATCATTGACATATATTTTTCCTAGAATTTAATTCAAAATATTTATATACTGTTAATTCTGTAGAACTTCTTGGTTAGAATTTAACCATCGGAGCACAATACGAAATTTTTATATGCCATAATTTTCAAACGAATTTGAATTCGGACAAGCCGTAAATTCCAGCATATTTTTAATGCTGAAATCGACAGAAAATCATGCATGAAAGTCAAGTTTGTGTTGATTGACTTTTCGGTGAACAGATCGTCTTGATTTGTGTGCCATGAGTCTCGAGTTGATAAATTTTAGGTTCTTTTGGACAAAATTAGGAATTGACCTAAAAATCAGAATAAGAAGATTAAAATAGTATTTTAGAGTAATTATTCTAGAATTAAAATAATTTATCTTTTGATATGATAAATTTGTAATACATAGGCTATTTGGACTGTGACTGGGATTCTGATTCATACCAGCTAAGGACCACAGGCGAGTACATTTTCGTGATTACTTTTAGTACTTGATAGTCTCTATAATGCATGCTTAGTATTGATTATTTGATTCTTGATACTTGTTACACGGATTAGTATGATGGATTCTTATTATGAGATAAGTGATTGTTCTGGATTATGGTTATTTCTTCGTGACTGGTTTGGAATCCATGTGTACTTGTGGGGAGGGAAAATACTTAGTGGACATATGAACTAACCTTCCTATCCTATAGTCTTTTCTAGAATAATAGCAGCCATGCATGACACATGTGGTTTGCCGGATATTACCCCCTAGCCGTTCACATGTCAACAAGGTATTTCAAATCACAAAGAGTAGTTGTTCCTATCGGTTCTTCCATCCATTATAGTTATTTCTTTTGTTGCTTAGAGATATTGTACTATATGTTACTATGATAGGACCTCAGCATTTGGTTATTCTAGTTGCTTTATTATGAGTTCAGTTTGTTGCTATCATATATTTCTTGCTATTTATTGTCTTATAGCTTATACCATGTGTTGGAACTATTTTTGTTGTGATGTACTCGTTCATTTCCTGACTAGATAAATATTTTAGGTGACTACATTGAGGATAAAATCCCTACACATTATGGACCGTATGCTAGCGACATAATAGAGCCTGATTTTGCCTTTCCGGACAATCAGGGAGAGTTAGCAGCTCAGGTACCATCTGCGATTGAGTAGTTTATTAGTAGTTAATTTTGTTAGTTATTTGGATCGGATTATTCTCTGACAATTTTCTAAAGTATTTTGAATATTGTATTTTGGATATTTAGTTTTTGGGAAAATTCCTTGAACCCGCATCAAGACTATTATTTTATTATCTTGGTGTATTCTTTTAAACTAGTGCCTGTGATTGAGTATAATGTGGAGATGCATACATATGGTGAGTTGTAGATTACTGGTGGCTTATTATACAATGTTCTACAGCCGACACTACGGCGTAAGCTGGGCGTACTCATGACTCATGCCCAAATCCAGGGTATGGGTCATGACAAGCCCACCCATGGTTTAGAAATAGCCATAAGGGAAGAGAATGAGTCTCTATAGGTTTTCACGATATTTTCTTCATAGTGTTGTATGCAAATTTGGTATTTTGTGCTTATGTGTGAGTTTTCCCCATATTTTTTATAGCAACCAATCATATTACGTGTATATAATTATATTTGATATGAAGATGTGTTATTAGTTGTATATTGGGGGTTTTGGCATGAAGATTAGTGGTGTATCATAGAGTATCACATTAGTGCACTCAAGGTGCTTGATGAATTAACTAATAGAGAGTGTAACCTTTTTAGAGTGCTAATTTTATATGTTATTAAATGCATATGTGTGTAATATATTATTTAGAGTGTGTGTTGCTTAGTGTGGTAAGGTATGTGTTGCTTAGTATGGTGAGGTATGTCTTGATGTGCATACTGTGTAAAGTATTGGGGCTTGTGGTACAAGTATGGACAGTTGGGTTGTGCACATTGTAGTGCATAACTGAAGGGCAGTAGCTGCTGTGTTGCTACTATTTTATTGGTAATACTGATGGAGATGAAGTGTAGGGTGTTTTCTAGTATGCTATGTATCAGGACTGGGGTCAGTTGCAATTTTGTTGCTTTAGAGGTGATGGCAGTTGGTGTCCAAGGTGCAGAACTAAAACTAGCAGTAAGTATTAAGTGTGAGGAAGTAGAAGAGGGTGCAAGTGAAGGGGAGAGTGTCCAGATTCACACTGCAGAGTGCTGGACATATGCTAACATGCTTCGGTGTTACACTCAGCATGCATATAACAGTAGTATAAGCATCGGGTGGTAGTCAAGTTGGAGTTGTTGTAGTGTCGCAATGGGTTCAGATCTGCTGTGAACTGGGAGATGGGTGTTTAGTACCAAACAGAGAAATAAGATCAGTGAGCTCATGTGTATCTAAGAATGTGTGCACAGTATTGGGGAGTATGCATGGGCATTACCTGACTGAAAGGAGCGGGAACACAAGTATTTGTTGTGTTCAAGGTTAGCAATAGCAAGGTAAGGCTGTTGCAGGTGTTTAAATAAAGTAAGTATACTGATGTGTAGGATTGAGTATTGTATAAGTGTATCGGGTATTAGTATTGGATGGCATGGAAGGGATCAAAGGTTGCCAAGTATGTATTAGGCATAATGGAGTAGATAGATACTCTGTATTAGAGAAGAATCTGAGAATGAGAGAGAGAGAGAGAGAGAGAGAGAGAGAGAGAGAGCAATCGAGTTGGGTATATCCCAGAGTATCGTACAACTGATACAACTAAGGGTATCAATAACACCCAGTATTCAATAGGTACTTGAGGTATTAAGTATTGAAAATGTAAGTAGGCATTGGTATTGATAAGTAGATGTCTAATATTGCGCCTAGGAAGTGAATATATGCTAAGGGTTGTACTGATACTTTAAAGTTTCAGTATGTGAGCAAGGGACTTGGTCAGGTAGCATTAGTATACATGTATGTGTTCTTTGAGGTATGGAGAGTTAGTAACCAGTTAGTGTGCTTTGTGAGGGGATGGACTCGGCTATGTGGCGTATGGGTAGAGTAGCAGTGGACACTGCATGTGCACTGTCTAGAGTGGATTAGTGGTAGTTGGGTGCTACCACACTAACAGTGGGCTTGTAGACACCATGAGGGGACAGATACTTTGGTATCAGGTATGACACAGTGGGTTAGAGCAGTAGACTGTGTATCAAGTGAGGTCCAGTAGGTGAGAATAATATTAGGTCTAGGTCGGTTGGTGCAGGTACTAGGTTACCGTGTCAGTTCAAGTATGGGAGGTTATAAGGGGTTAAGTACAAGGTACAATTATTGTGTATCATTTCATAACAAAAAAGATACCAGTGATACCCTGAGTACTGATATATGATACAATGTATCAGTACTCGATTAGAGGTAGTGATGGTAAGTGTGATACCCAAGAGTATTAGTTAGTGATATTGGGTAACAGTCCTGTAATAGCAAATTAAGTTGATATGTATTATACTTTACTCAAGTATCTCTAGTCTCAAGCAAAGGTAAGTTAGTACACTAGGATAAGTTATACAGTTAAGTACTAACTAGTATTAGCTAGTATTTACTAATACTAACTAGAATACTTAGAATGATCTAAAAAACTTAGTAAAGTGAGGTAATGACCAAGTTAACCATGGGTAAACCTAGTATAGAACTAGAAATGGCCTAACACACTCATTTCAACCTAGTTAATCACTTTTATCATTCTAAACACCAATTAACCTTGATATCCTATATATAGGTCTTTGTGACTCTATTTTGGACATCGATCCTCACACATTGCTCGGGACCACAGGCGAGTATATTCTCTGACAGTTTTTATTATTTTGATTATTACTATAATTCTAGTTGTAGTGTATACTTGATTCTGACACAGCGGATACACGGGCTAGTATCATAGATACCTGTCATGAGATATCGTGATTGAAATCTATCGTACTAGCTGGGGACGGGAAAATATTAGCAAGATTATGTGATCATACCCCACTTTACATGCATCATAGCTCACCCTATATATCATGTAGGGTATAGCCTGACCATTTACATGCCTCATAGCCTGTTATATATGATTAGCCTGACTATTGCTTGCATCATAGCTTACCAGATGGTTAGCTTGACCTCACCTGTATCATAGCCAATCATATATAACAAGCCTGATCTAGTCCCAAGCTGATATTTTATAACACTTAGCTAGAATTCCTATTCTTTTATTACAATACACTCATTTCTAGCATTCACATATATATGTTCATTGTTAGTTAGTACTATATGCTGATTACATATCTCTCCCTCTCTGCAGTATTCCTTATTTTCCAGTATCTCCTTCATTATGTATTTTCTTACACTGTCTTATAGTTTTTGTTAATATAATTAAAATTGTTGTTAGTGTTTGTTCTTTGCTCCAATCCTGACTGGATAATATTTTCCAGAGGACCTTGAGGATTTCTGCCCTACCCATTATAGTCCAGGAGTAGATAGAGATTTTATCGCGAAGATTCCAGAGGAGCCACTCTCCTTAGAGGAGACACCACCCACAATTGTTTAGACTACACTTAGTCAAGTTTATTTATGTATTGGATTATTATAACTGTGAGACTTGGGTGTATTATGTTGAGACTTTTTTATGTTGAGATAGTTAGACTCTAGACTTATTATTATTATTTGAGTTATGTTCTAGACTTATGTCAGAACTTCTTATATCTTTTATCTCATCGTGCCATTTACCTTCTTATAGTTATTATGATTGAGTACGATATGAATTGATGATCGCATACATATACATTGTCCTCCTTATGGAGTTGAGATCATTGATAGGTTATTTTGTGAGTTGTGTTAGTAGTTTTGAGACCTAGATAACGTTCTACCGCCGATGCTGCGGCATAGGCTGGACGTACCCACGGCTCATGCCCAAATCACGGGTGTGGGTCGTGACACATTTTATTGATGGCCCATGTAGGTCTTAACTCTAAAAAAGAAGATTAGGATGCAACTAGTGCAGTATCATAGTAGTGCTCAGACTTATAGTACTATTACAATTATGAGATAGGGTATAGATGAGAGCATGCTCAATCACAACTAAAAAATTTCTAATTCTATTTTGCTATTCTGAATAACTACTTTTAAAATTTTACTGTCTTTCTTCGATGATATCATATCTTTTGCCTTAATCATTCTTCCCATGGCAATTACCTTACTCCAATACCCATATTATCTACCACTAGACTTCACCTTCCAACATATACATCCATCAATACCTTCAACTGATATTAATACCATAGTCCAAGCCCCAATTTCTCCTTGTAGTAACTCTGCAGCAAAATATGTTGTTGTAGTTCTCCCTTCACAGGAGGGACTGCAGTGATTAGCTCCAGTTCCAGCCTTCCCACAACCTTGTCTTAATGTCAGAATTCATAATGACCCTTACACTCACTACCCGACTCTCCACACACTGCCTACTCTGATCCTGAACTCCACCTCGACCTTACTGGCCCAAGACTATAGAGGCATAGAAAATGTGCATCCATGCGTCCAACAACGATGTGCGCCAAAGTAAAGCATAGAAGATATTGGGCCGCAGAATCACCCTGCGGCCTAATAAGGCGACATCCATGCGTCCCAATTAGCTGAAGCAGCTTTGGCCGCAGATGGACCTGACATGGCATCCTAGAAATGAGATTGTCTCTGGCATAAAATCCTGACAAAGAAGATTTTTTATAATACCTCAAAAGACGTGAATACACTAAACGACAGAAGTCTCACGTCAACATAAATTTTTACTCTAGATGGGTGTACGGCACCACAAGGGCCCCATGCGTCCCAGACTCCATGTGTTCCAAATGTCTCTGGTCCCATGTATCCCAGACTCCTTGCGTTTTATATGTCTTTGGTCCCATGTGTCCCAGACTCCATGCGTTCCATGCATCTTTGACCCCATGCATCCCAGCCTCCATGCGTTTCATGCGTCTCTGGCCCCATATATCCATGATCCATGCATCACTGACCCCATACGTCCTAGGCTCCATATATTCTATGAGTCTCTGGTCCCATGCATCCCAGACTCCATGCGTCCTATGTGTCTCTAGCCACATATATTTTAGACTCTATGAAGACCAAATATTCATGTTATGACAGGAGTGATTCTCTCCTACCAAGAGCGGACCACGTGTCAACCTGACCAAGTCACACGCCCACAAAGGACGAGAACCACCCAGAACTTCAGTAATAAAAAATCTCATCAAGTGCCTACGTGACATCCTAGCCCATTCACAGTTATAGTTGCACCCTGTTAAGGGGGCACACGTGGCATCCTCTAGGATCCATGTGGCCCAATATATGCGCACCAAAGGATAACTATTTATACCCGGGTGGCATGCCCAAACAGAGAGGACAGACAGAGAGGGGTTGCCTAACACACAGAGAGAGCATACCGAGACAAGCAAAGAGAGAACATAAGCTTCCTCACTCTGCATCGGATCGCCAACAGAGTAAAGGAGCCGCCACATCGTTCTTTATCCATCGTCATACCCCATATCAAAATATTGTACTTAGATAATTCTGCTTATGATTTTTTGTACTCTTTTTTTTCCTTGAATACAAAGTTTACAATAACTCATTTAATGGCGAACAAGGTGGTGACTCTGCTGGGGACATCTTTCTCCTCTGATGAGAAAGTTATGACATAATCCAACGCATCCAATCTCGGATTAACTCAAAGAACGCTGGTGGTCTGCTTCGACTAGCAGGCTTTTGAGGAGATGCTCATGGAGGGAAGCACTAGTCCTTTTCCAAGGCTAGCAAAGCCTAATAAGACCCGCATAAGTGGGTTACAAAGGCCATTATGCCTTACCCAACTATGAAGCATGCGCTCCTCGTCTCTCTCTCTGCCGCAGGGACCACACATCATGCGTACACTGCTTATGCGACAGCCCCTTCTAACAAGAAGGGTGCTCAGTATCAGAAGACCCTGAGAACATGGGTTATAAAGAACGTTGTGTCTTATCCAACTGCGGAGCATACGCTCCATGTCTCTCTCTCTCTCTCTCTCTGATGCTGAAGACGCACAACATGCGTCCACTCTGGTTGTCCCCGCTCATACAGACCCCTTGCCTGAAAAGGATAATGCTTAGCACCTAAACTCTGGTAGAGGAAAATAATATGATGCCAAGTATTTCGGGATTGATGCACAGCCCATGCGGCCACAATGAAGGAGGTAAAGAAGAAAGCAGTATGTGGCTTTCAGCTCAGCCGTAGACGTCTTTGACACCCCCAGAAGCTCTGTCTTTGATAGAATCTCATCCGGTCGTTCTTCCATGATCCGCCTCAAGGAAAATTAAAACTTTGACTCTTCGTACTACACATTTCCGCATACTAAGTCGAAGAAGTCTAGGGTAGTACAAGTTCGTCAAGCTCAACCAACTGTCCATTTGGCTGACCGTCAGCGGGCACCACTAACTGTTATGCGGTCTCCTGATAGAAAGTTATATAAGACCGCCCTGTGGGTCCAGCCCACAATGGCAAATGGGCAGGGTCCGTCTCAAAAGTCTTATACTAATGATCTGGAGAATGTTCTTGTACGAACCCAAGATCAGGGAGCAAAAGCAATACCTACACACCCATGTGGTCAGTCAACCCGGGCTCATAACAAGGGTGTCAAGGTAGATCAGCCCTCGCTTGATTTGCGTATAGTGATCAATCACAAGTGCAAAGCAAGGAAAACAACAATGACATGTGAGGTATCCCCTCCAGGATACCCCTGTGCCAACATCATCATCAACTATTGTTGTGCTTGTCACTATCACATTTTCTAGAAAAAGATATTTTGGTCATTACATAATTAATTAAATATTATGCATATTGTATAATTATTTATTATTTTATTTATTGTTAGATGTTAATTTATTATTTTGAACTTATGTTAGTGGATATAACTAGTTTAGATTAGATCCATGGACCAATATTTAAATCTAGTTAGAATTAAGCCCAATTATAAGCCTATTTATTAGGAGAATGATTAATTAAGTTAAACCTATTAGACTAGAATCTTTCCTCCTTAATTATTTTTTCATGAGAGGCCCCAAGGGGTATTTTAGACTTTATATAGTAGCTTGGGGAGGGGGTCAAGTGGTCGGCCATATAAAATAGGAGGGAGAAATTTCTCTCTCTTTATTTTTATTTCAAATCTAGATCTAGAATTTTCTCTTCCAAATTTCTTTATTCCCATATTAAATTCCATCCAAATTTCTTTCCAATTCCTTTTCTAATCATCATTGGCGGCTATTGAAGCAAGGATCTACAAGGAGGAAGCAAGAATCTACAAGGAGGAGCAAGGATCTACAAGTTGGAGGCTCTTTTCATCTAATTTGGAGATTTCATTGGAAATCCATCTCCCAATAGGTATAATTCAGTTTTCTCTCTTTAAGTAGTATCATAGCTGCCATTATATTTTTTTATTATTCATATATATATGTATATGTATGAATATCTAAATAGTTAGGCTTATGAAAATATTATTTACGAACTAGCCTTATCCAATTCTGGATTTGAGAGGGGGTTTTATGCAAAATCCCAAATCCATGGGAGAAGAAGAAAAACCAACAGCAGGTCATGACTCACTAACCTACATGTCTTCTTCTCCTTTCATCCTTATTTTCTATGGGAGACTTGGATCCATTTCCTCCCTCTACACATTTCCAATAAACCTAACCATTTTTCTACTTATTTCCCTCAAAATCCTATCTCTTCTTCCCATCTTCATTTTCTCCAAACCTCTACTTCTCTTATAATCTACTGCTGCTACTGCCATGTTTACTGCTGCTGCTGTTGTTACTGTGTTGTAGCTGCTACCGCGCACCGTCGGGCCCGCACTACCCGCCGTCGTCGCCGGATGCCGCACCGAGCACGCATTCGTTGCCGGACGCCACAGCCGCCAAGTTCCTCCTTCCCCAACTTCACAACTTCTCCTCCCTTTTCCCAAGTTAGGTAATTCACATTCCTTCCCCAATCCTTTCTCTAGATTTAAATTAGAGTATAGTTTAATTTCAATTTCTTATAGGAAATTGGGAAGGAACTAAGTACAAAATTGGAGACTTTGGAAGAACCCTCGGTTGCTTAAACAAAGGCAAGTCCTCATCCTTATTTTCTTTTATTTTGTTCCATTTCTTTGGATTGAATTAGAGATTTCATTAAATGGATATTTTAATAATTTGAAATAAATTAATACACACACACATATATATATATGATGTGGACACGCGTATCTTGATACCCTAGTTAGGACACAAAATGGATACACAATGATCATAGTTATCATTATTAATTAGCTCTATAACTAACTAGTTCATATATATATCATGTATATTCATATGTATATATATATATATCTAAACATAGATGAATATGGATGTGTGTGTGTGTGTGTGTTCCTTTCTATGGCCGATGTATATTAGGACATAAGGAAATTATCATTTCACATATTTAATCGGATGGCGTGGTATCAATAGAAATATATATTGACAAGATATATAGATATAAAAGGATACATGAAAGGTGGAGAAATATTATATAAATAAAATATTATTTATCATTAAGATAATATAAATACTTTAGACAACATTCGGTCCAGTTTTAAATAAGAAATTTGACATCTTGTCAATTTATTTAGGTTAATTTAATTTTGTCCAAAATTTAAATTATACCTATTTAGTGTATTTCGTTGGGATTACCTAGTTTAAACATGTATTTTATACGTACCATACGTTAGGATAACTTTAGTGCTTAGTTCTAACCAAAAAATATTGTTTATTTCATAAAAGATTGCATATAGTACATATAAATAGTTTTCGTCTACACAAATCTTAGGCCTTGAATATCAGATTCTATTATATACATGTATATATAGTTAAACTCTTTCATCTAATTATTAAAATTTATGAATAAAATTGTTTTATGAAGAAATTATGGATTGCTTGAAGCTTGTGCAGCATTAGAAGGAAACTATTTCGCAATAACCCAATAAGAAATTAGCTAGCCCATTAAGGTATAAAAAAAGGGTTTTTCTATTGCAATTATTTTATAATCTACTATGTGTGTTTCGGTGTTGAGAGTTGCTTCACCGAAGGGGTCGACGAGCTCGGGAATGCTACTGAGGGTTGCTCCGGTTCGAATATATAAAATTGTTAAAATTCTAGAAGCCGAAATACAAAGGAGCCTCTGCCAAAATTTTCAAGAATTTTGGGAGTTAACCAATATTTCGATATCCAGGAATATCGCCGATATCCCAAAATCTAAACTTTAGTTATATATTTTCTTAAGCGATAAACCACCAACGATTATAAATTAATTAGGGGACAATTAGTAAAAATGTAGGATACGTAGGACACGGACACAAGTCACTCAAGAAAATCTAATTTCCTGATAATCTGCTCTGGATAATTAATGTTCCCGGATTTGTGTTTGATAACTTGACACCTGTATTCTGGATTATAGATAAAATAAAAAGTGTGTATCTTGTGTTATCCTGGAGATGTATTTTTGTATAAATAATGATAAAAGTGATATACAAAGTAGAAACCTGAATACATGACAATAAAATAAGGATTGTTTGTAGATTTAGGCTAGAAAGCATTGGGCGGGGGAGAACAATATAAATACCACCTACGAAATCTCGCAACATATTTATTATATATATATATATAGCTGATCAGTAGTTAAGCTCTTTCATAAGGCCTTGTGAAGTGAGCGGGTGAGACTTAGCTAACTTTCTTATTTAGACCCAAAAGGGGCTGGGCCGAATTATAACCCCGTGCCATCCTGTTCAAGTCACCTGAATATAAGTGGACCTATCTCGATTCAAAAGCATCGAATAGGTAAATTCAAGATTTAATCCTATGAGGGCAGGGCCGGATTCTAAGCCTCGTGCCATCAAGTCACAGCCTGATCCCTGGTATACGAGATTGTTGGCGAGAAACTAGTTAAAGTGGTTATTTAAGGGTTGCTCTCCAAATTGCATCATCATTTAGGAAAATTATTTATGTATTATGGTAGTGACATAGGGATGTGTATTGCTTAATTTATTAGACACTATAGGAATACTAGTTTAGGAATTGTTCAAGTTATGGACACTATATTATGATTTACCTCCTTATTTCCTATATAAATGTTATTCTTCCTTATCTTACTATCATATCTTTTATTTACTTACCGTTCTTGACCGAGGACTTGCATATCGTTTTGACGACCTAGTATTGTTCACTAGGAGAAGACGAAGCATATGAAGAAATATTACCTCTTTATAACGTGGACGAGATCGAGAAATAATCTTCGAGTAATTCCAGGAAGTACAGCACCAAGTATATTTTGTAACTGAAACTATGTATATTAAGGAGAAGTTATTGTAAAGACTTATTTAGTTGTACCTTAATCGGAGTTGTATGACTTCAGTTGTATTACCTAATTATCTTAGCATGACTTGTATTTTATTCTAAAATTATACAGGCGACAATTGCTGATACAGGTACGATAGTATTCGTATGGGGCATAGCCTGAAGATGTAGTTACATACCCGACTCACTGTATCTTGGGAAGCGGGACATGACACATCTTTTTAGTGGTGGCCCATGCAGGTCATGCTTTTAGGAAACCTAGGTAGGTCCTAAAAATGAAGAACCTAGGATAAGGTGCAAGTCCAGGAATTATAAAGAAACATATTATAGGATATAGGTTAGGAACTTGTATAAGTAAACCCTGGATTCCTTATCTAATTAGAATATCCTAAGATAGGCAGTACCAGTGATTAAGAAGGGGGAAAAGGTATTTTAAAGAAATTTTGATTGCTCTTAATATAATTATTACTTAATTTCTTATTTTGAATATAAGACATGGATCTATTTTTTCCGAGCGTCTGATGGGATGGAAGTGACCGTACCTTATATGGCTACTAATAATATGTAAGAGAACTATGGAATCTACCAGACTGGTACCATATACCACTCTACGAAGTGCACTATGGTATTATACGTCCTGTTATTAGGGATTTGGAAGATGGTGCAGAAGTGGACCATAAAAAGGAAAGCTATTATATCTATGTACGGGACCCAAAATATGAATATGATTATCCCAAATTAGAAGGATATGAAGAAACTTTAACTGATTTTTAAGAACTACATCCTGAAGCTATAATCCTTACCCCGGTGTGGACCCGTATCATGGGAAAATTGGACTAGGTATCTTATGTATAGAAGATCTTTATCTACTAGGTATCTTTTTTGAATAGCAAGGGTGTATGTGTATATGTATATAAGTTAGGAAGAAAAGAAGTGTGGGGAATATAAATAGTCTAGATATGTATATATGCCTATGTGCAAGGTGACTAGTATCCTAACAACATATTTTGTATCACATTTTGGTTATGAGTGAATGAAATATGCTTCTTCATTACCCTTGTGCCTATATGTTCTACTATTGCTCAAAACTCTTAGGATTTATAATATCTTCTCCCTATCCTTGAATCTCAGGATTATTCCTAAGAGATTGCATTTGAATTTTTTAGGACAATGTCTAATCATGATTAATCCCATGCTTCATCATCACAAACTCAGACGGAACCATCTATTAAGGATATATACAAGTTATTCCAACAGATTCTACAGTCAAATAGTCAGCATGCGGATACGGCTCAAGCCATAACTGCCACGGTATTGGAATACCTGCGAACATCTGTCAACTCTAGAGATGGTTCATTAAAAACTTTAGGAACCTAAATCCTCCCAAGTTTAAAGGAACAGAAAGTCCGATTGAAGTCGAACAATAGATTAGAACCATAGAAGGGTTGTTAAAAGCAGCAAAAATTAATCCTGAGGACATGGTGTCTATAATCCAAATTCAATTGGAAGATATTACTGAATACTGGTGGAGTGTCGAACACCCAGAGGATTTGGAGGACAAAATAACTTGGGGAGAATTTAATAAAAAATTTGAAGGAAGGTTCTTTCCAAAATCGCTAAAATTGAGTTAGAACGATAGTTCACTCATTTAAAGCAAGGGAAGCTCACAGTAGACGAGTATGTTGCAGAGTTTTCTAGGCTTAGTCATTTTGCTTCAAGCCTGATAGCCGATAAGGAAACCAAGGTATCTAGGTTCCTGGAAGGACTAGGGAGCCAATTGAAGAGTAGAGTCACCACATATTGGTGCCAAACCTATCCAGAGGTAACTGAAGTTATGAGGAGCCAGGAAAGAATGCTAGATGAAGAGCAACCATTTCGGTCTCAATCTCAGAAAAGGACTTGGGAAGTAGGAGTTTCATCCTCAAGGCATCCATGGCAGGGACCGTCCAAACGCTCTCAAACTGGTACTTTGGGAAGACTAGTTATTTGTAATTTTTGTCAAAAACCTGGGCACATGAGGAATGACTATAAAAAATTCCTGGTTCTCTATTTAAGATACGAATCAGATAAACATCAGATTGACCAATGCCTACAACAACAAACCTTAGGGCCAATAATTCAAAATCCATATCAGAAACTACGACCCACGTTCCGAGGAAATAATATCAGGCCTGTACTTCAAGAAAATGGTCCTCGACCTCTGATACAAGCGCCAACACATCAAGCTATATTGACTTATGGAAATTAACGAAGACCACCCTTCGCACCCCAAGCCTACCAATTTTAACAAGCTTAGAAAGCAAAACAGCCTCAGACTGGGAAGAAGAAGAAGCAAGGACAAGCATTTATGATGAATACTGATGAAACAAAACTAGCCGGAGAAGTAGTAACAGGTACTATTCTAGTTTTAGCTTGTCCAACATCAGTATTATTTGATTCTGGGGTAACCCATTCATTTATAGCATTAGTATTTATAGCTCTTCATGAAATCAAATCGCAACCATTACTTAAGAAATTAAATATTCTTATGGGTAATTGTACGATAGAAGTTAGTCGAGTTTGTGAAGCATGTCCAGTTAAGTTAGACGGTAGAGCTTTTCGGGTAAGACTGTTAGTTTTTCCAATGAATAATTATGATATAGTACTTGGAATGGATTGGTTGACCAAGACATTAGCAAGTATAGATTGTGGCCAAGGGAAGGTTTCATTCCAGCTCACTAATGGATAATTATATGAATTTATTCGAGACCAGAAAAAATTTGATGCTGAGGAATTAGAAAAGTTTAAACAACCAGTTCAAGAAAGGTTTTACAAACTAAAGGAAGAACAATTCCCAAGGATAGTGAAGGATTTTAAGGATATATTTCCAAAAGAGTTACCAGGATTACCACCAGATAGGGCAGTAGAATTTTCTATCTATTTGGTGCCTGGAGCAGCACCTATAGCTAAAAAAATATACCTGATGAATAAAGAAGAATTGGCTGAGCTAAACAAACAAATAAAGGAATTATTATCAAGAGGGTTTATTCAGCCCAGTGCTTCACCGTGGGGTGCACCAGTACTTTTTTTGAAAAAGAAAGACGGGACCCTACGACTGATAATTGATTATAGAGCATTTAATAAAGTGACAATAAAAAATAAATACCTCTTGCCCAGAATCGATAAACTATTAGATCAATTAGGAGAAGCCAAGGTATTCTCAAAGATTGATTTGAGGTCTGGATATCATCAAGTAAAGGTCAAAAAGGAGGATGTTCAGAAAATAGCTTTTAGGACTCGTTATGGACATTACGAGTTTCTAGTTATGTCATTCGGGGTAACTAACGCTCCTGCTTTATTTATGGATCTGATGAATCAGATATTTTATTATTATTTGGATAAGTTCGTGATTGTATTCATTGATGACATTCTTATATATTCAAAAAATGAAGAAGAACATGAAGAGCATCTGAGGGTAATATTACAAACCCTAAGACGGGAGCAATTTTATGCTAAACTCAGTAAATATGAATTTTGGTTAAATCATATATCATTTCTAGGCCACATTATCAGCGGAGAGGGTATTTCAGTAGATCCAAAGAAGGTAGAAGCTGTTAAATCATGTCCAACACCAAAGTCTGTGGCAGAAATTCAAGGTTTCTTGGGATTAGCTGGATACTATTGGAGATTCATGGAAAATTTCTCTAGAATCACAGAGCCATTAACTCGGCTGACCCAAAAAGAGGAAAGATTCAATTGGACGGAGAAATGCCAAGCAGCTTTTGATGAATTAAAGGAAAGATTGATTTTAGCACCTGTACTAGTATTACCGTCTGGATTAGGAGGATAGGAGATATATAGTGATGCATCGGGTAAAGGGCTGTGTTGTGTGCTAATACAGCATGGAAGAGTTATAGCCTATGCCTCTCGACAACTGAGGCAGCATAAGAGAAATTATCCGACTCATGATTTGGAACTAGCAGCTGTAGATTTTGCACTTAAATTATGGCGACATTACTTATATGGGAAGAGAATCAAGATATATATACGGATCACAAAAGTTTAAAATATGTGTTTACTCAGAAGAAAATTAATATGAGACAAAAAATATGGTTAGAATTACTTAAAGACTTTGATATAGAATTAGAATATCATCTCGGTAAAGTAAATAAAGTGGCAGATGCCTTGAGCAGAAAACCAATAGCATTCTTTATGAATACCCCAAAGAAAATTCTTGAAGACTTGAGTAAGATAAAAATTGATGTAATATATCCAATATCAGAAGGGTCATGGGAAAATTTATAAATATTGTCTTCCCTAGTAGACAGAATCAAGGAAGCTCAACAAGAAGATTCTAAACTTCAGAAAGTATGGAAACAAACCAAAGAAGGACTCCAGATCGGAATAAGAAAGCATTCAGATGGATCGCTGAGATTTGAGGATCGATTGTGTGTACCCAGTGAAAATCTAAGAACAGAAGTCATGATAGAAGCTCATAACTCTCAATATTCCATCCATCCAGGAAGTACTAAGATGTATAAGGATTTAAAACAAAACTTTTGGTGGCATGGAATAAAATGAGAAATTGCTAAATTCGTATCCAGATATCTTATCTATCAACAAGTAAAAGCAGAACACCAAAGGACGGCAGGCCTTCTTCAACCCTTACCAATACCTGAATAGAAATGGGAACATATCACAATGAATTTTGTAATCGGGCTACCTAAGATACAAAAGGGTAATAATGTTATCTAGTCCATCATAGATAGACTCACTAAATCAGCTCAATTTTTACCATTTCGGGTAGGACAAACAACAGAAGTATTAGTAGACATGTACGTAAAATAGATTGTCAGTCAATATGGAGTACCAGTGAGTATAGTTTCGGATAGAGACACTAGGTTAACTTTATATTTCTGGAGAAGTCTGTAGGAGAACCTCGACACTCAGTTAAAGTTTAGTTATGCTTACCATCCTCAAACAGATGGTCAATCAGAGAGAACGATTCAAACTCTAGAGGACATATTGAGAGCCTGCACATTAGATTTTGGAGGATCATGGGAAGATCACTTGTATTTGGTAGAATTTTCTTATAATAATAGTTATCATACCAACATTAAGGTGGCACCTTTCAAAGTATTATATGGGATGAAATGTAGATCACCAATGTGTTGGACAAATGTAGGAGAAAGATAATTACTAGGCCTAGAACTAGTAATAAAGATAGTAGATAAGGTCAAAGCAATAAGAAATTATTTACAAGAATCCTAAGATAGACAGAAGATGTGGACTGACAAGCATCGAAGGATGCTAGAATTTTAACCTGGCGATCATGCATTCTTAAAGATCTCGCCAACAAAGGGGATAATTAGATTTGGAACTAAAGGAAAGCTAAGTCCAAGATATATTGGACCATTTGATATATTAGAGAAAATCGAAAGAGTATCTTATAAGCTAGCACTACCCCCAATATTAGAAGGGGTACATAATGTATTTCATGTGTCTCAACTTCGAAGATATGTACCGGATCCAAACCATATACTAGATCATTCGGAGATCACTATTGGACTGAATCTACGCATCAAGCAATGACCTGTTGGAATCTTGGATCGTAGAGACAAAATACTCCAAAATCGGATCATCATATTAGTTCGAGTAGCTTGGAACAAGGACTCTCCAGGAGAATCAACTTGGGAAAAAGAAGAAGCCCTGTAAAACAAGTTTCCATATTTGTTTAATAACCAAGGTTAGCTACTCTTTTAATCTAAAATTTCAAGGACAAAATTTTTCTAAGGAGGATAGAGTATCATAACTGCCATTATATTTTTTATTATTATTCATATATATATGTATATGTATGAATATCTACATAGTTAGGCTTATGCAAATATTAATTTATGAATTAGCCTTATCCAATTCTGGATTTGAGAGGGGATTTTATGCAAAATCCCAAATTCATGGGAGAAAAAGAAAAACCAACAGCAGTTCATGACTCACTAACCTACATGTCTTCTTCTTCTTTCATCCTCATTTTCCATGGGAGACTTGGCTCTATTTTCTCCCTCTACACATTTCCAAAAAATCTAACCCTTTTTTTACTTAATCCCCTCAAAACCCTACCTCTTCTTCCCATCTTCATCTTCTTCAAACCTCTACTTCTCTTATAATCTGCTACTGCTACTGCCATATTTATTGTTGTTGCTGCTGCTGCTACTGTGCTGTAGCTGCTGCCGCCGCTGTCGTGCGCCGCTGGGCCCGTGCCACCCGTCGCCAGTCAACGATGCCCCATCGTCGGACACCGCCACCGAGCATGCCGTCGTCGTCGGACGTCACAACCGCCAAGTTCCTCCTCTCCCAACTTCATAACTCCTCCTCCATTTTCCTAAGTTAGGTAATTCTCACTCCTTCCCCAATCCTTTCTCTAGATTTAAATTAGATTATAGTTTAATTTTAATTCCTTATAGGAAATTGGGAATGAACTAAGTACCAAATTGGGGACTTTGGAAGAACCCTAGGTTGCTCAAACAAAGGCAAGTCCTAATCCTTGTTTCCTTTTATTTTGTTCCATTTCTTTGGATTGAATTAGAGATTTCATTAAATAGGTATTTTAAGAATTTGAAACAAATTAACACACACACACACACACACACACACACACACACACATATATATATATATATATATATATATATATATATATATATATATATATGATGTGGATACGCGTATCTTGATACCCTAGTTAGGACACAAAATGGATACACAATGATCATAGTTATCATTATTAATTAGCTCTATAACTAACTAGTTCATATATATATCATGTATATTCATATGTATATATATATAGATGAATATGTGTGTGTGTGTGTGTGTGTGTGTGTGTGTGTGTGTGTGTGTGTGTGTGTGTGTATTCCTTTCTATGGCCGATGTATGTTAGGACATAAGAAAATTATTATTTCACGTATTTAATCGGATGACGTGGTATCAATAGAAATATGTATTGATAAGATATATAGATATAAAAGGATACATGAAAGGTGGAGACCTATTATATGAATAAAATATTACTTATCATTAAGATAATATAAATACTTTAGACTACATTCGGTCCAGTTTTAAATAAGAAATTTGACATCATGTCAATTTATTTAGGTTAATTTAATTTTGTCCAAAATTTAAATTACACCTATTTTAGTATTTTTCGTTAGAAATCACCCCATATGCTAAGTCTACCCATAGGACTTGGAATTAGGTTCATAAAAGGCCTATGGAGAAAGTTATATGATATTTTGTGTCAATTTTGGGGGAATTCCGAGATTGACATATCTTGTATTTGTCAATTAGTCAACTAGACCAAATTGACATGTGTTTGATTGTGTGTAGCTAGTATCATGTCTCCAATTGGATATGTATTGGCCGAATCCCATCAATTTAGAGATACGGGTTGATTTGGGGGTTTTCCTCCGACACGGTGGTTTATGCATGTCATATTTTGACACGGACAGGTAAATGCATATTTAGCTCTTCGTATTGTTCATAATTATTATTTTAGACTTGCTCGTGTCCTTCGGAGTACGTTTTGTTGTGTGGTGGACTCGTATCGCAAGCGTATCATAGATCTAGTTTAATACGGGTGTGATACGCTCTACGTGTTTATTTTAATTCTTTTAGATTTTATTTGCCTTGTTTATAGTTATTAGAATATTATATTTATCATGGTTATGTATTTATATGTATTCATATGTGTATATATATCTAGTATTATATATATATATATATATATATATATATATATATATATATATATATATATAGATATAGATATAGATATATGTGTTTGATATAATATATATGTGTATTGTTGTATGTGTGTGCATATGTGTGTAGTTTTGTGTGTGTTGAGGGGGGGATCGAGCAACAGCCAGCATATCAGTGTAGTGCAGTGCAGCTGGAGCAGTGAATCGAGCAACACAACAACATCTAGCAGTAAGCACTGCCGCTAACAGCAGCATCAGTATCAGTATACTACAGCTCGAGAAGGCAGTGCAGTGGCAGCAAAGCAGCAGCTTCAGCAGCTAGCTGCAGCAGTAAGCAACTACAGTGGCTTCAGCATCAGCAGTGTGCTACAGCAGCAGTAGCACCCAGCAACAGCAAACGCAGCAGCAACATCAAGTGCAGAGCATGGGTTAGTGTGCACAGCTAGGTAAGTTAGCTAGTTGGTTCATATATAGTTTAGTAGATAGTTTAGTTAGTCTAGTTAGTAGTTATCTAGTTGGTTACTTAATAGTTTATTTGTTAGATATATATACATATATACTTGTTACTAGTTAGAGATATGTATGTATGTATGTATGTATGTATGTATGTATGTATGTATGTATGCATGTATGTATTGGTATGTTAGTAGTTAGTATAGTTAGTAGTAGTGCATTAAGTAATGCATGCTAGTTTATATTTAGAGTTTTCGGTAGTTAGTATATACTAGGATTCATATTACCTTGTGATACCAAGGTAATGTCAAGATATTGGGTTCGAGTATCAAGACGAGGGATAGGTGGTGTGATACCATATTGGTTCAAAGCCAAGGTATCCACTTAGCATTAGTTTAGTTAGAAATATTAAATATGGTTGATTGTATATACATATTATGATATTTTCTATCTAAATTGATTGCGTATCTTAGGATATAGTATCCTATCGATTTTTTAGTATCATATTATAACTAGTGTATCCTAGTTACATAGTGTGGACCCAATCTCCTAGATATAGACTCATGCAACCTAGAAAGACTCATGGAACCTAGAAATACCAAGTTTGACCAGTTTGACCTAGAGTTGACCTAGTTTGACTATTTTGACTTAGAAATAGCTTTTTGACCTAAAAGTTGACTAGTTTAACTTATTTTTATTCTGAAACCTTGTATTGATATAATATTTCCTATTAGGTCTTTGAGGCACTGTACCGGACATCTGTGATATTGTTTACCGGATTTCAGGCGAGTATATTCTTTGATTGTTTCTCATTTATGATATCCTCTATGTCTCTTATACTAGTGTAGATATCCTTGATTTCTTGACACGATAGTTATACGGATTTGTATATCCGAATCTCGTCATGAGATATTATTCCTTGGTATTTATGGTGTATCTTGTGCAAGCATTATTTTCTTGTTCTTCTTGTACAAATACAGACATTGGTTCATGAGAATAGTAGCACCCTTCTTGTGGAAACCCGTGTCATAATGTACCATAGTTGGATCCACTATACTAGTTGGGGGCGGGGAGTATATAGTGTAGATATGTTATCATACCCTCCTTGTATCAAGTCTTATTCATTGAATAGTGTTAATCATACACCGCACGTACGATTAGCCATGCCATATATCTTGTATCAAGTTTTCAAGCTGATCACATGTTAAAGTTGATACTCACTCACTTAATCATTAGTATTTTATATTCATTTTCATATTGCTCATTCTTATATTTATTTTTACTATTTTCTTTATTGCATATCTCTTGTATCTCTATGTTGCATCTTGGATATTCATATATATTTACTGTTACATAGTTTATATTATTTATTAGAACTGCTGTTAGAGATGTACTCTGCTCCTTTCCTGACTAGATATATTTTTCTTAGATGACATTCAGGAATGGTACTCTACTTACTACGGGCCTCAGGACATGGTTGGCTTAGAGCTAGAGACCTTGGCTCAGGAGGGTCTCATCCCGACTGAGACATATGACCCATGACTCGTAGCTTCTTAGTTAGTTTTATTTTGTACTGGATTTGTCTCCACCATTGTTATTAGTATTTCTTGACTCATTAGATATTATTTGTATTGTGAGTTGTATTTGTGACTCTTCTATTCTTTTATCATATTCGTTCTTATTCCATATATAGATCTGTGATGAGTATATTCATATTACATTGGTGTCATTGCTATGTCTTGAATATGAAAAAGATAGTTTACCTAAACAACGTTCTACCGTCGATGCTGTGGTGTAGGCTGGGCGTTGTTCACTACTTGCATCCTTATACCGGGTGTGGGTCGTGACATAATTTTAGTGGTGGCCCATGTAGGTCTTCGAGGTCGTAATTAGTGCAATTAGTAGTGTACTTTGAATTGAGTGCTGTTACGAGCCTGTTTCATGATATAGGATATAGGCTATTGGCTGAGAATACTCAATCACATCTAGAAAAAACTCTATTGATTCATTTTAACTGTTCTTCCTTGATATTGATAATTGATCTTTAACTCTCCTTTTTTGAGTGCATTATATCATGTGTCATGTTGATTTTTTTCCTTTCGCTTTGCCTCAGGATGCCGCCTAAGACCTGATCACAGCAGCGATGAGCCACTTCTGAGAGATCTACGACTTCCCGAGGGCCTGCACCAGTCACTTCTCTGATGATTGGTGTATCAGCTGTGTTCGAGGGTCCACCTCCAACTCAGAGGACTGTTCTGGCTGTATCTGAGGGACTCTCACCTCCCCCTTTTGTACCGACAGATGCGACTCAAATATTCATACAATTTTACGAGATGTTGAAGGCTTAGAGGGCTTAGTCTGAGGCACACCAGAGGCAGACCGACGTGTTATGGTAGGGCATTGAGAGTGCTCATCAGCTAGTCCTTGTTATAGTAGAGAGAGAAGTTCCGGTCCAGCAGCAGGTTACTCCACAGGTTGCCCAGTTTCGGCCAGTCAATATTCAGGACTTCAAAAAGCTGGAACCTCGGGTCTTCGAGGGGACGGAGGGAATCGTCTACGCTGATGATTGGCTCAAGGATATTGATCATCTCATGAGGGTATCTGTCTTACTGAGGATCTGAAGGTTGAGGCAGTAGGACTTTAGTTGTTCGACATCGCCCGTACTTGGTTCAGGAATGAGCCACTTCTTGCTAATACGGGTCAGTCTTAGAAGGTGTTCAAGGACCTCTTCTAGAGGAAGTTCTTTGCTTAGGCAGACAGGTTAGACTTGGGAAGGCAGTTTGGGAGCCTTATTCTGGGGAGCATATCTGTGGAGGAATATGCCACAGATTTTGGTAGGCTGAGCTAATTTGTGGAGTATTTGGTGAGAGAGCCAGAGGTTCGAGCTATTCGTTTTTTGCGAGGATCTAAACTGGAAAGTGAAGATCCTCATTCCGTCTTTTTATGAGACCTATTCGGAGATACTTGCGGAGGCACACAAGGTTGAGCGAGAGTTGGGTTTGAAACCCAAGAGAGATCGTAATTCTTTTCTGGGGGCTAACAGCAGCACAGTGATTGCTAAGCATCCTTATTTCCAGTCCAGGCCTTTTTAGCAGTTATAGTAGCACCAGACTCTAGCTAGGGCGCTATTTTACTAGGCACCGCAGCAGCAGAGACAGTCACAACAAGCTTCTTGCCACTACTGCAAAAAGCTTGGCCACATCTGGGAAGTTTGCAGGAGGAGGTTAGGGGTTTGTCTGTATTATGGTACCGAAGGGCATCAGCTGAGAGAGTATCCTTTCAACCCTCGTTGAGTAGTTCAGGGAGTAGCTCCATCTTTGAGGATTCAGGCGAGGCCACCTGCATTACAACCGAGTGGACAGCCGCTTCCAACCCAGCAGCGACGTTATGCCCAGCACCAACATCAGGGAGGTGCACCTCTGGGTTGAGCGTTTGCTATGACAGTCGAGGAGGTCGAGCCCACCGGAGATGTCATCGCAGGTTCTGTTATTTTTTATTCCATTACAGGCTTTAGCTTTGTTTGATAGTAGTGCTTCCCATAGTTTTGTCTATTTCTTTTGCTCTGAAGCATTATTTGATAGTTGAGTCTTTGCTTAGGACTTGCAAGATTATGATCGGGGGAGACATTATCCTGGTTAATGATATTTGTAAGGATAGAAGAGTTACTCTGGGAGGCCGAAAGTTGAGTGCGTGTCTATTTATAATGCCATATCCGTGCTATAATATTGTACTCGGGATGAATTGGTTGAGTAGGCACCATGCTAGTAAAGATTATAGAGGAGGTAGAGTTTTATTTAGCCCGCCAGGATAGCCAGAGTTTGAGTTTGATAGAGGAGTTGTAGAGCAAGAAGAAGGCATTATCTGTGGAGCTATGGTGGAAGACAAGGAGTTACTACATCCGTTGATAGGAGAGTTCTTGGATGTATTTTCTGAAAAATTGCCAAGATTGTCGCCAGATCGAGATGTTGAATTCTCTATAGACTTGGTGCAAGGTACAGAACCAATTTTGTAGTATATCTATAGAGTGAACAACAGTGAGTTAGTTGAGCTAATCAATCAAGTTGATGAATTGTAGGATAAAGGGTTTATCAGATCCAGTTATTTACCGTGGGGAGCCTCGGTATTGTTTGTACCGAAGAGGGATGGATTGGTGCATATGTGCATTGATTAAAGGGCATTGAATAATCTTACTATCAAAAATAAATACCCGTTGCCACAGATTGATGACCTGTTCGATCAGTTGAGTAGCGCCAAGGTATTTTCCAAGATAGACTTGAGATCAGGCTACCACCAGGTGAAAGTGAAGCCGGAGGACATTCCGAAGATTACTTTTAAGACTCGGTATAGCCAATATGAGTTTATGGTGATGTCATTTGGGTTGACTAATGCCTTTGCGGTATTTATGAATTTGATGAACAAGGTATTCCATCAGTACCTTAACAAGTTTGTGGTGGTGTTCATCAATGATATACTCATATACTCGCAGACGTCGGAGGAGCACGAGAAGTATTTATGGATTGTGTTGGATGTGCTGAGAAAAGAGAAGCTATATGGAAAGCTGTCCAAGTATGAGTTCTTCCTGTATAAGGTGGAGTTCTTAGGACAGGTTGTAACTGGTGATGGAATTTCAGTAGATTCGAAGAAGATCGCAACAGTGGAGTCTTGGAAGACCCCGAGTTCAGTAGCAGAGATTCGAAAAAGTTTGTGCAAGATTTTTCAAGGATTGTCGAGCCGATGACCAGCCTCACCAGGAAGGATGCAAAGTTTGTTTGGACAAAAGAGTGCCAGTTTGCTTTTAAGGAATTGAAGACGAGATTAACGTTTGCTCCTATTTTGACATTGCCATCAGGGTCTGGAGGTTTCACTATTTATAGTGATGCATCGAAGAAAGATCTGGGTTGTGTTCTTCAGCAGAATGGGAAAGTGATTGTCTATGCATCCAGGCAATTGCATCCTCATGAGAAAAACTATCCTACCCACGATTTGGAGTTGGCAGGAGTTATCTTTGTCTTAAAGTTGTAGAAATACTATTTGTACAGAGAGTGTATGGAGATCTTCAGAGACCGTAAGAGCTTGAAGTACGTTTTTACTCAGAAGGAGTTGAATATGAGGCAGCGTCGGTGGCTAAAACTGATAAGGATTTTGACATATCTTTGTAGTATCATCCTGGAAAAGCCAATAAAGTTGCCGATGCCTTGAGCAAGTATCTGATATCTATGTTGTTGACACAAATAATTATTGGAGGACTTAGAGAGCTAGGGCATTGAGGTGATAGTTCCAGGTTTTTCTATGCAGATGTGAGGGTTGCAGATAAACTCAGAGTTGATAGACAGGATCAAGGCAGCCCAGTATGAGGATGTATCTCTAAGGAGCATCAGAGCTCAGGTGAGAGCAGGATTGGAGGATAATTTTACCATTGCTGAGGATGGTTTTTTGTGGCATGGTATTAGATTATGTGTGCCTAGTAGGGAGCTGCGTAGGAAGGTATTACAGGAAGTGCATCGCTCTTAGTATTTCATGCATTCAGGTGCCAACAAGATGTATCAGGATATGCGAGAGAGTGTGTGGTGGTATGGCATGAAGAGGAAAGTGACACAGTTTGTATCCAGATGCTTAGTGTGCCAGCAGGTGGAAGCCGAGAGGTAGAGGCCAGGTGGTTTACTTCAGCTATTACACATTCCAGAGTAGAAGTGGGAGTATATTACTATGATTTTGTGTCCAGACTTCCACGATCTCCAGGAGGAAAAGACGTAATTTGGGTCATCGTTGACAGGTTGACCAAGTCAGCCCACTTTTTGTCTTTCAAGGTAGGTTTTTCTACGGAGAAGCTGATAGAGACGTATGTGAGGCAGATCATCAGGATACATAGGGTTCCCATCAACATAGTCTCGGATCGGGATAGTCGTTTTACTTCTTATTTTTGAAGAAGTTTATAGGCGAGTTTGGGTACCCGGCTCAAGTTCAGTACTGCATATCATCCCCAGACAGATGTGTAGTCAGAGAGAACTATTCATATACTCAAAGATATGCTATGTACCTGTGTACTAGATTTTGGAGGATCTTGGGAGGACCACCTCCATTTAGTAGAGCTTGCTTACAACAACAGCTACCAAGCTAGTATAGAGATGTCACCATTTTAGGCTCTATACGGTCGAAGATATCGTACTCCCTTGTCATGGGATGATATTGGAGAGAGAGTTTTGTTAAGGCCTGAGATGGTTGTGGATGTAGCAGAGAAGATTAAGCTGATCGGAGACAGACTTCGAGTGGCGCAGGACAAATATCGGCATTTGACCGATAGCTATCGGTGACCTTTGGAGTTTGTGGTATAGTTTTAGATTTTTATTTTGTGCTTGATATTGGTTGTTTGTTATAGATTAAGTTCTTAAGGTTGTATTTTATTCTAGGTTGGTGGTTTGGTGTTTCTGAGGATTTCTCTAACACGAGGCATGATTCGCTTCATTGGAGGCGGAAAGCTTAGTCTGCGATTCATCGGAATTTTACTATTCTCGAGAGGGTCGGTGCAGTTGTTGTCATGACCCGTACCCGGATATTCGGGCATGAGTATATGGTTACGCCCAGCCTACGTCACAAAATTGGCGGTAGAACGCTGCCTGGGTCACTTCTAACTATCTAACATCTCAACAATATAATATGGTACATATCAATCATCTCAACTCCAAACGGAGGAGCAATATGGTATCTCACATGAATAACTAATCTCAATCACAAAATAAACTAAGGAAGACTAATGCACGAATGGAATAGCGAAGAAAAGAATAAGATACAATCTACAATCTGAAATAATATATAAGATATGAATCTCAACAAAAGAATAGTCTAATATAATCCAATACAAATATAACTAGACCTCCTCGGGCTCTGCAACTAAGTCCACCTGATCAATTGGATTATCCTCTAAAGGTACGCTGTCCTACGGCCCGTAAAATATGGGACACTGCTCTATAAGCCAATCATCTGGAAAAAATATATCCAGTCAGGATTATAGCAAAGTACATACCTCTAAAAGCAGTTTCAATAGCATAATCGAGCATATAAATAGATATAGAAATAAAATACAAGATCATTAAACATATAAATGAATGAACAAGAGATATACAGGTAATGTACAAAAATATAGAACAACAATATGAATATCACAATATTATGAAATAACTGCAATCTAAACTAAAGAATGTGCCTCAGAATACAAGTTCATTATGTGATCGGGTTGGGTGAACATGATCAGGTAAGACGAATTATAAGTGAGGTATGTAACCAGAATATACATGATATAACAATGGCTTTGATCACATAATCAACTCCTACTCTCCCACCCCAACTAATACCTATGGATCCAATCACGACACGCTACGAACATAAAATATAACCACTGAACACGAGTAGTGGGTGTACATGAATATCATAACCGCCAAACACGAGCAGTGGGTGTACACGAATAAGCACACTGAATATGAGCAGTGGGTGAACACGAAATGTAATCAATACCCAATATATACGATGAGATATAATATACACGAGTATCCGCTGAACACGGTAAGGGATAACATCTCCTGACGGGATCCATATAGTACCACTCCGTGAAAACACTGTGTCAGGATCAATGTATATAATTCTAGAACATGTATATATACAATATTATGAATTAAAAACTATCAGAGAAATATACTCGCCTGACTTCCTGAGCAAGGTGTGTCTCTCGATGCCCAAGCTGGTGTCACACAACCTATATATGGTATGTTGCATTAATACAAGGTTCAAGAATGAAAATAAGTAAATTTGATACAATTCTAGGTTGATATGCCATTTCTATGTCAAACCAATAAATTCTAGGTTGCAAGAGTCTAACACTAAGTCACTAAGTCGATACACTATGAAACTAACTATATAAGCTAATCTAAGATACAAGAATGCATTCAAAAAGCCGTATCCCAAGATACGCAAGTTTCGAATATGAAAATAATATTTTATATATATATTCAAGTCAAATATTATAATATCATAACAATTTAATTTAAAATAGGATACCTTGGCCTTGTACCAATGTGTATCTCACCTATCTCGATACCCAAACTCAATACCTTGGTATCGACCCATTACCTTGATGCTAACTACTAACTATTCATATACTAATTACTAACAAATAGTACACATAACTAATATACTTAACCAATAACTTATATATATATATATATATATATATATATATATATATATATAGCTAATTATATATGAAACATTCTAACCAATATAACTAATCAACTAAGTTACTAATCATCTAACTGATATACTAGCTAACAAGTATATCACTAGACTAACTAATATACTTAACTACTACCCATACTAAAATTGAAACACTGATACATCTAACCCAATCTAAACACAAATACCCATCCTTCATGATACTAGAACTGATACTGCACAGGGGTCAAAACCCGATACCTACGCTGATACGCAGTTGCTGACACTGAAGGAGATGCCCTCCCAGGCTGCATTTGTTGCACTCCATCTAGCTTGCTGCTGCTCGATGCATCTCGGTGCACACTGTCTCTGCTATACAGCTGTATGCAATTTGTATAATTGTTGCAGCTCCCCGACACTTATGGTTGCAGTGGTTGTTAGCCACCTGCTGTGCTGCTGCTTGAAGTATGCACTGTTGTTACTGAATACGGTTGTTGAAACTGCCCGACCTTGCTGCAGTGTCGAACTGTCATGCAGTGGCTTCCTGCTGCAGTATAGCTCATGGTTGTTGTGCAGGGAATGCACTGCTGCACTATGCAGTTGGTCTTCAGCTGGACTGTTATGCCTCACTAAGCTGCTACTATGCTGTGAGGTTGATGCATACTCTCCTTAGCCCGAGCCCTCACTAACTGACACACACTCACACAACTCACTAACACACCAATGCATATATCAATACATATATATATACACACATATATATAGATCTATACACAGACACATACATATATACAAATACCTATAGATATATATATATATAAATATATACCCTAGTATATATATATATATATATATATATATATATATATATATACACACACACACACACACACACACACACATAGACTCACACATAAGCCCAATTTCAAAATACACTATTATATACACTATATATCACCTAATTATTATCTATATATATAATTACACATGTACGTATAGCAAAAAAATAAAATAACAAACACGTGGAGTGCACCGCACACGTATCACACTTTCTCTATGATACGCTTGTGATACGGCTCCAACACACAACCAAACGCATTTCGAAGAACACGAGCAAGTCTAAAATACTAATTATGAGTAATACACAAAGTAATTAGAGTATCTACGTCTCCATGTCATAATGTGATATGCACAAAGTCCCGTGTCGGAGAAACCCCCCTAAAATTAACCCGTTTTGTCAAATTGACGAGATACGGCCTACACGTATTCAATTGTGAATATGATACTAGTTACAAAGAAGTAATCAAATATCATGTAGATCTATTAAACCCAATGACAAGCACTACATGTGCCAATATCAAAATTCTCCCAAATTTGGCACTAAATTGGACATAACTTATACCGTATATCTCTGATGAACCTAAAACCACTTTCTATGGGTAGGTTATGCATGTGGGTTAGTTTCTCATGGTTAAAACTCAGATCTAGAGTCTAATCGAAAGGAAAAAATTGAAATGTACCTATTGGGAGATGGATTCCCAATAAAAAGTCCCCAAGTGACAAGTAGCTCCTCTCCTTGTAGATCTTGACCTCCTCATCCTTGCTCCTTGCTTTCTTCTTGTAGATCCTTGGTGTAGAAACCTCAATAAAGAATTTGGAAAGGAATTGGTAAAGAATTGGAGGAGAAATGATGAGGAAATAAAGGGAATTTGGAAGAGAAAAATATTATAGATCTAAAATTTGGGGATGAATAAAATGAAAGCACTCTCTCTTCCTTGATATGGTCGACCATATACCCCTCTCCCAAGCTATGTGAAAAGTCACAAATACCCCTTGGGGCCTCTCATAAAGAATTTAATTAGGGAGGAAAGGTTCTAGTCTAATAGTTTTACTAATTAATCAAACCTCCTAATCCATGGGCCTAATTCAATGGGCTCAAACTAAACTAGTCTAAAAGTTGGGTTCATGCATTCTAATAAATGGGTTTGGTCCACTACACAAGTCTAAAATAAATCTACAACTAGCAAATAATAATTAAATAAATTATGCATGCACAATTTTAGATACAAATATCCTAAAATTAAATTACCCATATCAATTACCAAGCTACCCTTGAATGAAAAAGTGAGGGTGACAATCCTACTCACCTTAGAAAATTTTTGTTCTCGAAATTAAGGAAGAAACTATCTACCAAAAACAATAATACAATGCAAGAAAGAATTATACCTCACGGCTCGAACAGATATGGATATAGCTCGTGCATTTCGGTCTCTCGCTCCCAGGTACTCTCTCCTGGCGAGTGATGCCTCGATGCGACGCATACCAAAGGAATAATCTGGTTCCTCAGTACCTTCTCTCTCTAATCTAGAATCTCCATTGGCTGCTCTGGATAGCTAAAAGTAGGGCCTACCTCTATCTCCGAGTGATCCAAGACATGACTGGGATCTGCCACGTACCATCTCAACTGCGACACATGAAACATGTTGTGTACTCCCTCCAGTGCAGGTGGTAAGTCTAGTCTTTAAGTGACTATACCGACCCTCTAAAGAATACTGAAAGGACCGATGAATCGTGGACTAAGCTTGCCGCCTCCACCGAAACGAATCGTGCCACATGTCAGAGAAATCCTCAAGAAAACCATACTACCAACCTAGCGTGAAACATAACCTTAGAACTCTAACAAACAACAATCAAACATAAGCAAGACAAAACTAAAGCTATACCTCAAACTCCAAGGGTCTCTAGTAGCTATCGGCCCAATGTCGCTGCCTGTCTTGCGCCACTCGAAGTCTATCCCTGATAAGCTTCACCTTCTCTGCTGCATCAAGTACCATCTCTAGTCCCAATAAAGCTCTGTCACCAACATCATCCCAGGACAACGGAGTGCGGCACCTTCGTCCATATAATGCCTCGAATGGTGACGTCTCGATGTTGGCTTGGTAGCTGTTATTGTATGAAAACTCTACCAAGTAAAGGTAATCCTCCCAAGAACCTCCAAGATCCAAAACACAGGTGTAGTATGTCCTCGAGAGTCTGAATAGTCCTCTCCGACTGTCCATCCGTCTGAGGGTGATAAGCAGTAATGAACTTAAGCTGAGTACCCAAGCTAGCCTGCAAACTCCTCCAAAAATGGGATATTAGACGACTATCCCGATCCAAAACTATGCTCACTGGAACACCATATAATCTGGCAATCTGACGCACATATATATCCGTCAGCTTCTCCGTAGATGTACCCACTTTAAATGGCAAAAAGTGAGCTAATTTGGTCAACCTGTCCACGATGACCCAATTCGCATCTTTGCCTCCTGGAGAATATGGAAGCCCTGATACAAAATCCATAGTCACATGTTCCCATTTCTACTCCAAAATAGGTAAAGGATGAAGCAATCCTCCTGGCCTCTGTCTCTTCGTCTTGACCTGCTGGCAAACTAAGCATCTGGACACGAACCTAGCTACCTCCCGCTTCATGCCATACCACCATACATGCTCCCTTATTTCTCTATACATCTTGTTGGCACATGGATGCATAGAGTATTAAGAACGATGCACCTCTTGCAAAATTTCCTCGCATAATGCTCCACTAACCTGGTACCATATCACAATAATCCATCATCTGCGACGATAAAGTCCTCTGCCAGCCCGACCTGAACCTGTGCTCTGATGCTCCTCAAAGACTCATCCTCATATTGTCCGACTCTGACTTGGTCCATCAGCTTCGACTGAACCTGAAGTCCCCACATCTGTGCTGCGACTCCTGAAATCAATATCTCAATGTCCAAACTGTCAAGATTTGCCAATAAATGCCTGTCTCTAGTCAAATACATAGTCACGGGATACCTGCTCAAAGCATCCGCGACTACGTTGGCCTTTCCTGGATGGTAGTCCAAGGATATGTCAAAGTCTTTCATCAGCTCCAACTATCGTCGTTGCCTCATATTGAGCTCTTATGTGTAAATACATACTTTAAGCTCTTATGATCTGTGAAGATCTCTACTCTCTCTCCATATAAATAGTATTTCCATAATTTGAGAGCAAAAATAACCGCTCCAACTCCAAATCATGGGTAGGGTAGTTCTTCTTATGTAGTCTTAATTGCCTGGAAGCATAGGCAATCACCTTCTCGTGCTGCTGTAACACACAATCCAAACCCTTCCCTAATACATCACTGTAAATAAAAAATCTTTCTGCTCCTGATGGTAGTATCAAGATGGAGTTGTAGTCAATCTTCTCTTCAGCTCCTCAAATGCTGACTAACAATCCTCAGTCCGGAAAAACTCTACGTCCTTCCTGGTCAGCCTAGTCATCGGCTCTGCAGGTCTAGAAAAGTCTTGAACAAACCTCTGGTAGTAACCTGTTAATCCAAGGAAGCTCCTGATCTCTGCTACTGAACTTGGGTTAGACTATGATTCAACTGTTGAGATCTTCTTCGGGTCCACTGAGATTCCATCTTCTGTAATGACATGCCCAAGGAATTCAACCTTATCAAGAAAGAATTCGCACTTCGATAACTTGTCATATAGCTTCTCCTTCTTGAGGGTCTCCAGAACAATCCTCAAGTGCTGCTCATGCTCCTCTGGGGTCATCAAATATATCAAAATATCTATGAAGACTACAATAAACTGGTCCAGGTACTGATGAAACACCTTGTTCATCAGGTTCATGAACACTATCGGGGCATTAGTTAACCCAAATGGCATCACTAAGAACTCGAACTTCCTATAACGAGTCTTGAAAGCTATCTTCGGGATGTCTTCCCTCTTCACTTTCACCTGGTGGTACCCTGACCTCAAGTCTATCTTGGAGAATATCTTCGCTTCGCTTAACTGGTCAAATAAGTCATCTATCCGCGGCAAAGGGTATTTGTTCTTGATAGTAAGGTTATTAAGTGCCCTGTAGTAGATACACATATATACCGACCCATCCTTCTTTGGTATAAAAAGTATTGGAGCATCCCATGGTGATGAATTGGAATGGATAAAGCCCTTGTCTTGTAACTCATCCACCTACTTCTTCAACTAGGCCAGTTCACTGTTGTTCACTCTATAGACGTTCTGAGAGATCGGCTCTGCGCCTGGCACTAAATCTATAGATAATTCCATATCTCTATCCAGCGGCAACCCTGACAACTCCTCTGGAAAGACATATAAGAACTTTGCAATCAGCGGATATGGCAACTCATATCCTTCTACCAAAACTCTACAGAAATTGCCTTCGCTCTGCCCAGCTCCTCGGACGAACTCAAACTTTGGCTCTTCTGGCGTCTGAAATAAAACTCTGCCGCCATGATAATCAAAACTAGCGTGATGTCTACTCAACTAATCCATCCGGAGTACTATATTGTAACTCGAAAGTGGCATTATAAGTAAATATATGCTCAGCTTATGGCCTCCCAAATAAACTCTCTGGTTCTTGCAAACATTACTGACCAGGATAATGCCAGCCCTGGTCATGATTTTGTAAGTCCTCGACAATGGTTCAGACTCAAGATAATGCCTCAAAGAAAAAGATACAGATACAATGCTATGAGAAGCACCTAAATCGAACAAAACATAAGCTGGAAAGGAGTCAAGATAAACTGAACCTGAGATGACATCGCCAACCGGCTCCTCCTCCCTGACAGTTAAGGCAAAAGCTCGCCCCTATCGCTGAGCTCCTCTCTGCTGCTGATGCTAGGCAAACTACTGCTGCTGCAGTTGAAGGGGTCCTCTCTGCTGGCCTGCTGATGGTCTAGTAGGTGCCCTCTGTGCATGTCCTCCACCCTGAGCTGGACAAGCTGGGACTTTGGGACAAGCCCGTAACTAATGATCTCCCAATCTACAGAATAAGCATTGGCCTAGCCTCATCCTGTATGTGTCCCATCCATGTCCTAACTTCTTATAAAAAGTGTAAGGAACTGCTGTCCTCTGGATCTGATGCATCTGCTGAGCCGGCACTTTAGCTGCCCCGTGATACTGCTGCCTCTGGTGCTGGTAAGGTCTCTGGTACTGCTACTGGAAGTGAGGCCTCTTTGCTGGACCCGTGTTATTGCTGGATCCTCATGTGTCCCCTGCCTCTTAGAGCCAAGCTCTAAGTCATCCTCCGCTCTCTGCGCCTGTCTGAGTATCTCCTCGAAGGTTGCGGTAGGTTCTCCGTTGGTGTGGGGTTTGACCTCCCGGTTCAAGCCCTTTCTGAACTTTCTTGCTCTGTCTCTAGGGTTCTGACCCTCCACGAAGCAACCTAGACGGCAATAATCCACTGCATACTCGTCCACTGACAAACCTTCTTGGACGAGGTACTGGAACTGACTCTCCAAAGATATAAGAGCCACGTCTGGGAAGAACTTCTCCTTGAAAATCTCTTTGAAGGCTTCCCAAGAGAGTCCTGGTACTGCAATCCTCGTGTCTGTCTGTAAATCCCCTAAAAATTTTAACTTTTATTTTAAGTATTTTTGTTAAATTATTGAATTTCTAAAGAGTATTTTCATAGTTAATTAGAAAATAAATTTTATTGATTTAATTACTTAGATAAATACTCATTTGAAATTATTCCACAAAATAATTTTTATTATTTTTGGAGTCTTGTTAAAAGGTGATAAATTTTCTAGAATTTATTTTGTGTACAAATATTATTTTTGGAGTTTTCATCTATATATGTAAATATATATATATGTTAATAAATATAAAGTTAATAATAATAATAATAATAATAGTAATAATAATAATAATAATAATAGTAATAATAAAAAGAAAAAGAAAAGAAAAGAAAAGAAAAACTAACACCTAAACCCCAGACCCATTCCTAAACCTACCGAGCAAACCCAAAGCAACCCCCCCCTCCCGTGAACCCACAGACCTCTCTCTCTCTCTCTCTCTCTCTCTCTATATATATATATATATATATATATATATATATATATATATATATATATATATATAAGTAAACCAACAACAAAACCTAAACCCTAACCCTAATACCCTACCCCAGCACTCGACGGCCATGTCCCCGACCCCAACGTCGACGATCGACGACCGTCGCAGCCCGCCAACCGACCGCCTTCGCCGCCGTCCGCCCCCGCCCGTGCGCGGACTGCAGCACAGGCAGCAGCTTCCCATATTCTAGGTATTATATCTCCCTCATCATTGATTCTATTTGCGAGCGGTTTGTCTGTATACGTTCACAACCTAACCCTCTAGGATTTCCTTCAAGCGGGACGAGTTTTCATGCCCTGGATTGGTCGAAAAATGAACAAAAAACTAAAATAGTCCAGAATTTTAACCCAAAACTCCATGTTCATATCTAATTTGCCACCAACCTGTTTAATATTTTCGAAATCTAATTGAAGGTTTTTCTTCTCTATATAACCTAGAATTTATATATTTTTTTAGTTTTTATTAATTTGTTTTATTTGTTAAATTATTCGACCTCCAAAATGACCAAAAACTTGGTAATTTAAAATTAAGATTTTGTGATACAGAGTGCACCCCGTAAAACGGGACCACCTTGTCGTATACCAATTACACCAAAAGATGCGTATGGTATATCCTGACGTGTTGGCTTTCGCGAAAGTTGATATGGACGTGTGTGCACGTCAGAATCAACCCGTATCCATAAAAAGTTCCTATATCGTAACTTTTGCAAAATACCACCCCACTTTGTGTACGCCTGTCAGAATGCGAAAAAACTTGATATCTATACAGAGATAATTATTTTTATCAAAAAGTGAATATATAATGAATAAATAAATACACGATATATATGATGCTAAACCAACTAATTGACTTACTTTGTAACGTCGGCCCAAATCTTCGTCCTCGGAGGATCTTGCTATTGCTGGACGATATCGGCTCAACCTCTGTCATATGCTCATCTGTCTCCATGGTTCCGTCAGCAGGAGGAATGATGGACGATGGATTAGTCTCAAGCCTGGAACTACTCATCCCAGGAGTGCTGCTACATAAAGTTGTCGCAGTCGAAGATGTGACTCATCGATATACTGGAGTACTTGGCATCGAGGATCCAGAACCAACAATAGGAAGTATCGGAGGAGAACTTCGTCTACCTCGGGACCTGCCGAACGCTCCACGTCATTATGTCATACCTGGTAACAACATATGATGATAGAATAAAAAAATATAATACATTCTACAATCAAAATATTATACATATCTCACAGCATTAATAGAATTGTATAGTAAATAACTAGCAGTGTCACAAGTCTAAATTAATAGTACATTCTACAGTCAAAATATAATACATGTCACAAGTCCAAATAAATTTATTTTATTTTCAATCATATTCAAAAAATTTATCTTGTTCGCCTTCCTCGTCCTCCTCTTTCTCTTCCTCCTCATCTTCACTTTCATCTACTTCGTCTTCGTCTTCGTCTTCGTCTTCCTCTTCGAATAATTCTACTTTTTCTACATTATTAGTCATGTAATGAGTAACTTTCGTTGAGTCAACATCTACAATATTTGTTACAAGAGGTATCTCGTCCTCCTGATAAGCTATTTTATCAACGTCAAAGGTATTTCTAGCTTTAATCTTGCATATTGCCCAACAATCCGACCTCGCTGTCCCCCTCTATGAATTTATCCCGCATACCGCATATGTTATCAAGATGATGGTTGTACATCTACGAACGATAATGCAGATAGTAATTATATCTATTTCTAGATACTTCTGCAAAAATAAATAGACATCGTTCAAGTATATACTCATATGAATATTTGGTAGTGTATATTATCCAAATGACACTCACTCCAGATATGCAAAGATGAATAGACATTATTCAAGAAAATAGTTAAATTACAGTATATGTCACAAGTCTAAATAGATTTTATATTGATATTTTCAATCATCTTCTAAAAATTTATCTTCTTCGTTTAAATACAGTACATGCATTGATACTCCTAGTCCTAGTATTGATACTCAGGAATACCCAATTATGTTATACACCTACTCATCTACACACACATAAGAATACTCAAGAATATAATACATGTACTGATATACCTAGTCCTAGCACTGATACTTCTTTATTCAACTATGTATCATGGATACTCATATTGCAGTATATCAGTGAGTGTCAACTTTGTATCCTAGATATCCATACTTGATATTTGTTTAGGCCATGACTTTCTAATTGAAAAGTCAAGTCATGGATATCCAGTGTTATTTTTTTGGTCCAGGATACATAGTTGACACTCATTGATACAATCATAGATATCCATACTTGACATATATGCGTGTGTCCATATCCGATAAAATACTTACATCCTTATCCTTGATATTGTCATTAATCCAACATCCTGTGTGCATTGCATGTCTCATATAATCCAACATCCCGTCGCTAATTGGACAAAATTTAGTAGTGACTTGACACGCACACGCACATGAATATAAGCATACACATGAACACACACACAAAATTCTATACTCACAAGCCAATTTATGATACTCAACAACATATGATACTAAATTCATAATAAAATACTATCAAACAACTATATAGCATATTTGTGGGTGTTGTATTATGTGTGCCCATGTGTGTGATACACTAGTGCAACCAAATTTCCTAATTATGCAACCAAATTTTCATACTAACTAGGGTGTATCTCCATGTATGTCCGGGTGTGTCACCATATACGTCCGTGTCCACGTGTGTCCATATATGCCCGTATGTGTCCGTGTCTATGCGTGTCTATATGTGTGTCTGTGTTAGTAAGAATCATGTCATGCAGGGTTGTGTCTTGTGTGTGTATCCATGTGTTCGGATCCATGTGTCAAGGTTAGGGCTATGTCCTATATATGTCCATGTATCCAGATTGTGTCCAGTATGTGTGTGTGTGTGTGTCCTAGTTGTGTCCGAGTCTGGGTTAGGGTTTACCAAGCTGGGAGAAAGGGAGGAGCGCCTGAAAGACGGGTTGATGGAAGAGGACCACGTCAAAGGGGAGAAGCCACGCCGGAAGGGTAGGGGCCACGTAAGGGATTGCCTGTGTCGGGGTTGGGGGCAAACATTGCCGCGTCGTAGTGGAGGGCGAGGGAGGCAGTCGAGGGATGGGTCACCGGAGCCGCGAAGTTTAGCGACGTTTAGTGACGTTAAAGAAACTTATAGCGACTATTCTTTTAAAAACTGAAGTACAGTCGTTAAATGTCATTATGTGTCGTCAATAACGACGTATAGCGATATTTATTTTAGGAGTCGCTCAAGTCTTTAATATTAGCGATGTTTTATTATAACGTTGCTAAAAATGTCACTATTTTATCATATTTTGGTAGTATCTTAAAAGTCTTCCGCTGACAATCCAAGGAAAGTTCTTGTAAGAACCCCGGGTCAGGGAGCAAATATAATACCCACACACATGTGCGCTCGGTCCTTCTGGGCCTACAAAAAGGGTACAAAGGTGGAACAACCCTTGCTTGATTTGCATAATATGATCAATCACAAGCGCAAGGTGAGAAAAAAAACTGGGGCCGGTAAAATATCCTCTCCAGGGCATCACTATTCCAAGATCATTATCAATTATTGCTGCAACAAAGTAACAACACCCACAAGAAGGCAGTCGGCCTTCCGGCGACTGCACCTGACAACACCCATCCGACAATAACCCAAAGATCAGGTGCAAGTACAGAGGAGGAGGAGATGCCCTATACCTCATGCTACTCGACTCGGAAGCTTTTCGCCACCAAGGGACGAAAGAAGTCAAGTACCTCCAGTTTGTCCTCTCTACCAGTATATTGCGAGGGCAACTACCAGGAGGGTTAACTGTCATGCCCCAGTCCCAAAATATGTAGGACTAGGAACACATAAGCATGCCAGCCACATGTATATGGCAACTCCAATATATGAAAACCATAACACATGCGTACGCTGTATTATGAACAATAATTCACAAGTGGTATAAACGATCATAAGTCACAGGGTATAACTAAATCTCATCCACAGAAATTATAAATAAATAAATAATCAATAACTATATAACTAAATCTTAATATGAAGTATCAAAAGATGATAGTCGGGTAGAAATAAATTCACTACCAAACTAGAATATAAGATAAACAAAACAATATAAGTACATCAACTAACAATCAGTGAGACTCGAAGAGAAGACCTCCTCAAAATATAAGTAGCAAGTCTGGATGTGCGCTCCTATGAATACTTATGAACATCTATACCTGGAAAGGGACCAGGTCCTCAGAGGAACATAACAAGATACATAGAAGCATGCCAATAAAGTACTGTAAATAAACATCCAATGGGGTTACCTAACCGTCTAAGTGAATGCAGTTTGAGAACAACTTTCTAACACGTGGGCTATCTGGCCAAAATGGGATTGTCATAATTCTCTTGGAGATTCAGGGGCCTAAAAAGTATTTCGTCTTTTGAATGGCAGAGGCCGCCAGATAGTAATAGGGTTCATCACGACCACGCATCTTCGGCAGAGCGTGCAGGTTACATAAAAAGGAAAGTGCAAAGGAGCCCAAACGCCTTACTTGTTGTTCTCTCCATCCCATGCGTTAAGCATGCCATATCTATGACACGATAATACCTCTAATAACTGCCAAGCTACTAGCATTCAAAGTTTCTAATAGCAGTTATCCCTAATGTACGGTCCATATGTACATAAGGCCAACCTAGTACACGAGTCTGTTTCCTACATGAGACTCATACTCGTGTAAGAACAGCTGTGTGACGGCCAATAAAACCTAATAATACTTTATGATAATGGGGTGGTCTCATAAACTAGGTCAATGTATATACATAATAAAAACATATCATGACAATACCGTCCTTGAACCCAAGTTTCCTTGGACGCGCAGTTTATATAGCAGTTTAAAATATATGAACTAAATGACAGAAATAAAGATGCATGCATCATATGGAATATGAATAACAGTACAATGGCAAGGTATACTTGCCTGGCAAGAAAGCTGCGTAGTACCAATAACCTGCTCCTGAAGTCGCGCAGAACAATCCGATATCCTATATACATATAATATAATATAATACAACATCATTCATTACACTAGCACATACACAACCATAATTGCACTGGACTCAGAGGGTACGCTAGGGGTGACACTGGTCGACTAACAGGGCCAAGTGTGTATCTAACTCACGGGTGTCAAGTCTGTGATTGCTGTGCAAAATCAGATAGTCAAACTACACATGTCTTAACAGTACGTCAATGTACACAAGGCAGACAGATCACTAATACTCGGAGTCGCATAGTCAACTATAAATACGGGATATCCGCCGTTAACACCTATGGTCATACAGTATGTATATATTAAATGTAGACACGAGATACCTACTACTAACATTTATGGCTATACCGCATAAATACATATATAGTCATAACTGGTATTGTATTAAATTCCTACACAATATATATATCTATATACCAAATTGAACAATATATGCATACGCGTACGTATACGTATACGAGTTGGGTTCACCGACTCAGGTTCTGATGTCAACTAACTGTCATAAAGCAACATTAATGTCCTAATAGCATACACACAAGCACACATAAAAAGGAGAAGAGGGATAGGTTCGAACCTCGGGGTACGCGCATGGGGACGATGATAACGACGATGAGGTTAACGACGATGACGATGTTGATAATGATGACAAGGGTGATGGTGATGATTAGGTTAATGATTAGGGTAATGATTATAATGATGATGGAAATATTAATGAGGGGATGATAATTGTGATGATGATTATAGGATTAGGTTATGATGGTGATGAAGGGGATGATAATTATGATGATGATGATCAATAGTGATGATGATGGAATGATGATGTTGAGATGATAAGATGATGATGATGAGATGATGAGATGATAATGGTGATGATGTATGTTATGGTAGGGATGATGACAGGGATGATGGTGGTTGAAGTCTGCCGGAGTCCGGCCAGGGGGAGGTCCGGCGAGGAGGAGGAGGTTGAGCAGGGAGAGGAAGGAGGACAGGGAGCAGGGAAAGAGAGGGTGGCGGTGGTGATGAGTGGCTCAGGAAGGCAAAGAAGGAGTTCAGGAAGAGGTGGAGGTGCTTGGGAGAAAGAAGAAGAGGTGGCTGTGTTGAGTCAGTGGTGGTGGTGCAGATGATGGCGGTGGCTGTCGTAGTTCAGGCGAAGAAGAGGAGGGTGGCCGGTGAGGTCGAGGAGGATTGACGAGGGTCAGGGACGGTGCTGCTCGATCGAGGAGAAGGAGGACGTCTCATGGATGGCAGGAGATGGGGTGGTCGAGTCGAATATACTCAGTCGAGGGGTGCCGGAGAAGAGAGGAGAACAGTGGCGGTCGGGTTATCCCCGGTGGAGGAGGTCGTGGGTGTTCAGGTGGCGAAGAAGGTGATGGTGGTATTGGTGGTGGTGTGCAGAGCGGGGGAGTCGACTCCGGTGAGTTGGTCGGCTCAGCGGGGTCAGGGGGAAGGAGATGGAGGTGGTATTAATGGTGGTGGTGCGGGAAGTCGATGATGGGAGAGGGAGAGGTTGTCCAGTCGAGTTCAGGGGGTAGCGGGTGGTTCAGAGGTGGGGAGCATCGACGGGATGGAGCTGCTCCGGCCGACGGAGGCCAGGCGAGAGGAAAGGGGTGATGAACAGGAGGAGATGGGAGGGGATTCGGCTGATTGTGTTTAGGTTTTTAGGAAAATAAAGAAAAAAAGGAAGAAGAGGTATATATATACATATGTAAATGAGGGTTTATTGTTTGACCAAGAAAATTGGGCTTGGTCAACATCTTTAGGATTGGGCCTTGGTTTGTCATGGGGATGTTTGGAAGGCTAGAATATGCATTATTTAAAATGCATGGCTAGGAATTGATGGGGGGTGAGATTGTGTGCTACCAACTCCAAAAATTATGGGAAAATTCATATAACCGAATAATGAAGGAAAAATAGTTTCTTCATGTATTATCCAATGGTGTGGGCACCTAAATGCACTTTTGCATAAAAATACCAAACAATTAGAAAATTGCACAAAGATGAAAATTGGATTATATTAATTAAAATTAATGCAAATGGTGTTCTAAAATTAATTAGAAGTACATGGGGCTAAAATTAGGTGGGACACAAGTGCTATGGACATAGAGGACTCAGAATAGAATATTATCATAAATTAGGTTGCTCAAAATAGGTCAAGATTGTGTCTCTAATTTCGATTGGAACGTACAAGGATACAAAGTTGGAATTATTTAGAATTAAATATAAACGTCTGCGATGAATATCGTGCGACTAAAATGTACCACAAGAGAGCATAATTATAAGTTACACAAAAGTTAGAATGGAAGGCTGGCACATCTAGGACAAGGGTATAAAATTTGTAGGAAGGCAATGGCTAGTGTAGTGCTCCAATTATTGAAGCAATGGTAAGGTGCGCTAAGTGATATAAATATTGTATAATTAAATAAAATATCGTGTTCTATTTCTAATTGGATTCAAACTAGCCCTTGTCTCTCTATCTAAGCCAAGTAGGCCTAATTTTGGGTGAGAGGGTTTACAATCTATCCAACTTAAAATAATTTTGTCCTCGAAATTAAAATAAGGCATAGTTTTCTCTATCTAATCTTACTTGATTACAATCTAGAAGAATTTCACCTCAAGTTAACAATGCAACTTCTATCCAACTTAGAATTTATCCATCTATCATATAAGGCTATACATTTAAGAAAATATTCCTCAAATTATTTAATCGTGTTATTCAATCTTCAAGGTTTTAACACACAAAATATATCATATATGATATAACCTTAATCAATTATAAAAGATAGTCACCAAGTCATGTGATTAGCCTATGGGGTATATCTAGCACTCTCTGTGTATCAACTTATACCAAGCACGAGCATTCATCTTTCCGAAATAAGGGAAGACGAAAAACAATGATAAAGAGTTCAAGGGGGAGGTAATAGAATACAAGTGTGAGATCAAGGCGTTTAAAGAATTCAAAAGAAAATTGTCAAGGCAGTTGTGGATTGAAATCATATTTTGGTAAATTCCTATTCACATGCTCATATCAGTACAGTTATGTACCTGATATGATATGCTCGAAGATGTCTAAGGGGAAGTATATTCGTCTACTAGTCAACTATATATCTCAATCCACGTAAAATAGTTATGCGAAGAGAGAACCAAGCGCATTAAGGTTAGCTAGACCTTAATACATTGATTCTGATTTAGACAATGTATTAGTGTGGGCCCTCCAATAATACATATGTCATGAACAAGTTCGATAAAGAATAGGCTTGCAAAATTAGGCTATAATAGCAGCATAGGTCGAGGTAGTTCAGAAAATATAAATACGCTAGATTATGATGAGAGAAGGTACACAATAATTCAAGTTCACCAAGACGATAAGACTCGTCCGGTGTTGTCCCTCTACAGTTTCCATATAACTCCTTATCTAAGTCTCTAGTCGACCAAATAGGGTATGGGCCTCTAGGTTCTATAGTCTGGATAAATACTATCATCTTATGCTAGCATATAGTTAGTATCATCCAGTTATACTTCATTAATAGGTCAAGAGGACTATGTGATAGAATGTTGTAAGGCATATTATCCAACTTAAAACAACAAGCTAATACTGTGACATCTTATGGGGATTCTACAAAATAACCTTGTACTTATAAATAAAGTAGAAACTTTTATTGGGGTACACAAGGAAAGATCTTGGTACTTAATAGGGTATCCTATTATATTATATATGTAATGGTCATCTTAAGTCTTAATCATAGTGCTCATAGAACAAAGGTGTCAATATTAAGAATGGAAGGGTTACTGGCTCTCAAGTGAAATAGAATATAACTTGTATCGAGGTGGGGGTACAAATTACATGATTCAAAACTAAAGGATAATCATCATGTCACAATCTACAAGAATAACTCAAAACTATCAAGTTCTAATTACCAAGCACATAAATTCAAAATTCAAGATTACCACTATAATCCTAGCAAACTATATATCGTAACATAAAATAAAATCACTTGGCCTATAATCAAAAGGTTTAGGTGGCACGAATTGAAAGATGAAGAAAAAAAATATAATTAGTCGTCGCACAAATAGCGAGCGCTAAGGTTTCAGAGGAACAAGATAAAAAATTAAAATAGAGAGACTCTTGATAATATCATGGTTTTTTAAGGGGAAAGTGGTATGCTAGTCTCTGTATTCGAGGTATGATCAAGGGAAATATTATATTTATTCCTTTTGGCTTCCTAAGGTATTGTCCTGCTAGTATCATGACAAGAATCTAAATTTATGGTTCTCTAATACAATCTCACTTATGAAAGTTAAGTTCAGTCCTAATATTAAATCTTGGATTTCTATTGGTTTCTTAATACTAGGATCAAACAATATGATCAAATTTCTAACTAACCCTAGTAGTGTTTATACTACTCTTAAGTCTTCATAAATATATCGAGAGGTAATGGTAAATTAATCTATAGGTAAGGGGTGCTAGGGTTCATTAGGTATTCTCATCTTAGTGATGTGTCTATATTCTAGTTGTATTCTTAGTAGGTGTGTTACCCTAATTATCATCCTAATAACAGGGATTCCTATACTCTATACTCAAGAAACTATTAGGAAGTACATGAATCAAGCAGGATACAATTATTTAAATAGATCAGATTGGAAGAAATATGAGTCATAGATAATTGTAGATGAGATCCTATACTCTATTCCTAGGTGCAGGCTTGCTCGGTATAGTGACATAACCAAGATAATATGCTCTCGACCTGCATGGGCCACCACTAAAAATATGTCATAGTCCAGTCCCAAAATACGTAGGACTAGGAACACGTAAGCATGCCAGTCGCATGTATATGGCAACTTCAATAGATGGAAACCATAACACATGTGTACGCTGTATTATGAACAATAATTCACAAGTGGTATAAACTATCACAAGTCACAGGACATAACTAAATCTCATCCACAGAAATCATAAATAAATAAATAACCAATAACTATGTAACTAAATCTCAATGTGAAGTATCAAAAGATGATAATCAGGTGGAAACAAATCCACTACCAAACTAGAATATAAGATAAACAAAATAATATAAGTACATCAACTAACAATCAATAAGACTCGAAGAGAAGACCTTCTCGAAATATAAGTAGCAAGTCCGGATTTGCGCTCCTACGAATACTCATGAACATCTACACCTGGAAAGGGACCCGGTTCTCAGAAGAACATAACAAGATACATAGAAGCATGCCAATAAAGTACTGTAAATAAAAATCTAATGGGGTTACGTAACCGTCTAAGTGAAGGCAGTTTGAGAACAACTTTCCAACACGTGGGCTATCTGGCCAAAATAGGATTGGTATGATTCTCTTGGAGATTCAGGGGCCTAAAAAGCATGTCGTCTTTTGAATGGCAGAGGCCGCCAGGTAGTATAGGGGTCATCACGACCACGCATCTCCGACGGAGCATGCGGATTATATAAAAAGAAAATTGCAAAGGAGCCCAAATGCCTTAATTGTTGTTCTTCCCACCCCATGCTCTAAGCATGTCATATCCATAATACGATAATACCTCTAATAATTGCCAAGTCTACTAGCATGCAAAGTTTCTAATAGCAGTTATCCCTAACGCACGGCCCATACGTACACGAGGCCACCCCAGTACGTGAGTCTGTGTCCTATATGAGACTCACACTCGTATAAGAACAGCTGTGTCACGGCCAATAAAATCTAATAATGCTTCATGATAATGCGGTGGTCACATAAACTAGGTTAATGCATATACTTAATAAAAACAGATCACGATGACACCGTCGTTGCACCCAAGTTTTCTTGGACGCGCAGTTTATATAGCAGTTTAAAATATATGAACTAAATAATAGAAATAAAGATGCATGCATCATATGGAATATGAATAACAATACAATGGCAAGGTATACTTGCTTGGCAAGAAAGATGCGTAGTACTAATAACCTACTCCTGAAGTCGCACAGAACAATCTGATATCCTATACACATATAATATAATACAATACAACATCAGCCATTACACTAGTACATACACAACCATAATTATACTGGACTCAGAGGGTATGCTAGGGGTGACACTGGTCGACTAACAGGGCCAAGTGAGCATCTAACTGCACGGGTGTCAAGTCTGCGATTGCTGTGCAAAATCAGACAGTCAAACTACACAAGTCTTGCCAGTACGTCAGTGTACACAAGGCAGACAGATCACTAATACTCAGGGTCGCATAGTCAACTATAAATACGGGATATCTACCATTAAAACCTATAGTCATACAGTATGTATATATTAAATATAGACACGGGATACCTACTACTAACATTTATGGCCACACCGCATAAATACATATATAGTCATAACTGGTATTGCATTATTCCTACACAATATATATATATATATATATATATATATATATATATATATATATATATATATCTATATACCAAATTGAACAATATATGCATACGCGTACGTATACGTATACGAGTTGGGTTTACCGACTCAGGGTCTGATGTCAACTAACTGCCATAAAGCAATACTAATATCCTAATAGCATACACACAAGCACATATAAAAAGGAGAAGAATGACAGTTTGAACCTCGGGGTACGCGCACGGGGGCGATGATAACGACGATGAGTTTGACGACGATGACGATATTGATAATGATGACGAGGGTGATGGTGATGATTAGGTTAATAATTAGGGTGATGATGGTGGAAATGATGATAAGGGGATGATGATTGTGATAATAATTATGGGATTAGGTTATGATGGTGATGAAGGGGATGATGATTATGATGATGATGATCAATGGTGATGATGATGGTAATGATGATGGAATTATGATGATGAGATGATGAGATGATAATGGTGATGATATATGTTATGGTAGGGATGATGATAGGGATGATGGTGGTTAAAGTATGCCGAAGTCCGGCCAGGGAGAGGTCCGACGAGGAGGAGGAGGAGGTTGAGCAGGGAAAGGAAGGAGGGCAGGGAGCAGGGAAGGAGAGGGTGGCAGTGGTGATGAGCGGCTTAAGGAGGTGGAGGAGGAGTTTAGAAAGAGGTGGAGGTGCTCGGGAGGAAGAAGAAAAGGTGGCTGTGTTGAGTCAGTGGTGGTGGTACAGATGATGGCGGTGGCTGTCGTGGTTCAGGCGGAGGAGAGGAGGGTGGCCGGTGAGGTCGAGAAGGACTGACGGTGGGCGGGGACGGTGCTGCTCCGTTGAGGAGAAGGAGGATGGCTCGTGGATAGCAGGGGACGGGGTGGTCGAGTCGACTGTACTCAGTCGAGGGGTGCCGGAGAAGAGAGGAGAACGGTGGCGATCGGGTTGTCCGCGGTGGAGGAGGTCGTGGGTGTTCAGGCGGCGGAGAAGGTGATGGTGCTATTGGTGGTGGTGTGCGCGGGTTGGCTCAGCGGGGTCGAGGGGAAGGAGTTGGAGGTGGTATTAATGGTGGTGGTGCAGAAAGTCGATAATGGGAGAGGGAGAGGTTGTCCAGTCGAGTTCAGGGGGTAGCGGGTGGTTCAGACGCGGGGAGTGTCGGCGGGATGGAGCTGCTCCGGCCGGTGGAGGCCAGGAGAGAGGAAGAAGGTGATGAACAAGAGAAGATGGAAAGGGATTCAGCTGATTGTGTTTAGGTTTTTAGGAAAATAAAGAAAAAAAGGAAGAAGAGGTATATATATACTTGTGTAAAGGAGGGTTGATTATTCGACCTAAAAAATTGGGCTTGGTCAACATCTTTGGGATTGGGCCTTGGTTTGTCATGGGGATGTTTGGAAGGCTAGGATTTATATTGTTTAAAATACATGGCTAGGAATTGATGGGGGGTGAGGTTGTGTGCTACACACTCCAAAAATTATGGAGAAAATCCATATGACCAAATAATAAAGGGAAAATGGTTTCTTCATGTATTGTCCAATGGTGTGGGCACCTAAATGCACTTTTGCATAAAAGAACCCAACAATTAGAAAATTGCACAAAGATAGAAATTAGATTAAATTAATTAAAATGAATATAAATGTATTCTAAAATTAATTTGAAGTACATGGGGCTAAAATTAGGTGGGACACAAGTATCATAGACATAGAGAACTCAGAATAGAATATTATCATAAATTAGGTTGCTCAAAATGGGTCAAGATTGTGTCTCCAATTTCGATTGGAACACACAAGGATACAAAGTTAGAATTATTTAGAATTAAATATAAACGTCTGCGATGAATATCGTGCGACTAAAATGTAGCACAAGAGAGTATAATTATAATTTACACAAAGGTCAGAATGGAAGGCTGGCACGTCTAGGACAAGGTGTGAAATTTGTAGAAAGGCAATGGCTAGTGTATTGCTCCAATTATCGAAGCAACGGTAAGGTATACTAAGTGATATAAATATTGTATAATTAAATAAAATATCGTATTCTATTTCTAATTGGATTTAAACTAGCCCTAGTCTCTCTATCTAAGCCAAGTAGGCCTAATTTTGGGTGAGGGGGTTTACATTAACAACGAGACCTACAGAAGGTGTTTTCCAGGATACCCACTCAAGAAAGAAACTATCAGCTACCGGGGGTAGTTCTTTCTCAAAACCCTTGGGGGTAGCCCATGCCGAGGGTAGTATTCCCTTCGACTTACGCAACAATCCAGCATTCCGAGGAGACAGTGATTCCTAAGGAACGGACTCCAAGATCCCTGGTGGTAGCTCCCCTCTCCAGGTTGATGTAGCCTTCTACGCTGGGGGTAGTATTCCTTCTGAGTACGAGGAGGAGACGGTGCTGCTAGCTTTTCCTGATGACTACTCTCTCCAGGGGTCTGAGACAGAAAGTGTGACATCTACTCCCCCGTCCATCTCTCCCTACGTGAGGACGATATACCTGGTCGGGGACGACCATGAAGGCCCCAGCGACCGCCAGAACCTCAAGACCCTTGAGGCTATGATGCAGAAGATGGGTGCATCAATACAAGTCTTAACCCAGATAATGCTGGATATCAAAGCAAATATGGCTTCTCAACCAGCAAAACCCTTGAATAAGCAAACTTGGACCCAGGGACCAACGTGGATTAAAACTCAAAATCCCCACATGTGGGTAGTAATCCTCACATGTATTATCATGCCGCAATCTCCCACAAGCTCAATAGTCCCCACTGAAAGTGAATTACCACGTTGCAGCGCTCCCGCAGGACAATCGTTCTCATCGGGACGTGATACCGTACAAGCCTAGAGTTGCGCTCGTATAAGGCGATGTTATCAAACACCAAAGTTATCATCAAAATGACCAAGTTGCAAAAAAAGTCAAGTATTGTATACCAAGCACAGATCAGAGTATATGCAGCAAAGCTCTCGATAGGGTCCAAATAAAATGCCACAAAGGCGATGCAATACTCTTGCTCTTTTCTCTAGCCTATAAAGGTACTTATCGTTCATACATTATCTCCCGTATATCCAAGCAGCGCCATTACACTCGCATACCTAAAATAATATCCACAAACGTGGGTCAGTACACAGCTGTACTCGTGAGCGGGATAACCCACTTGTCTAAGCCGACACTAAGTAAAATAGTGAATACAAACTGTTATATGGTGATCGTTCTAGTTGAATCCTAGATTTATTTTATGGCATAGATATGACATGTTAAGGAAAGTTATAAATCAAGTTAAGCATGCAAGCATTCAACTCAAGCCAATCGACAAGCAATATAACCAACTCGAAGAAAACTAGCATGCAACCCGTCCTACTCAAACCCAAGCAACACGTGAACCTATCGAACCATTTTTAAGCCTCAATTCCATCCTCAATCCAAACCTTACAATCCAATCTCGATATGCACACTCTTGCCGAGGCAAGATGGTTGCGCCTACACGAAAGCACAAACCAACCAAAGTAGAGCAAACTAAGCCTTATCTATATGAAGTCACTGTCTAAGCCATAAAGGACTTTGATCGGACTGATCAAGTGCAGTTCTACTCGAAACAGCGCTAAGTAGAATGTTTGCCTGAATCGTATTAAACCATCGGCACCGCGCCCGAGGCACGTTACCAATTGTCTCCCCTATGGCCGAACGGTCCCGGTGCCTCAGAGCCTTCCCGTTCGAGGAGATCAAACCCCGTACAACACAGGTTATCCGTGACATGCAAAAACCAAGTAGGTATGATGAAAGGATCGAGCATTCTTGCCCCACCAAACGATCCTAGACTCATTGAACTAAATATACAACCGATATATCCATAACCATTCTTCTAACATATTGCCCAAGGCACAAATCCTAAGTTATTTCCAAAGGCACAATGCCGCTCCTCGATACAGTATTTCCAATTAGTGCAACACCCCACACTCAGAATAATCCTATGGAACAATGCTCCAACAGTGGCATAATGCCCATGTTGATGGATTTGTTCGGTTTCGAACCACAACTACATGCTTTGCTTGACAAAGCGTCCGAGTGATACTCGTGCACGGATGCTTACTCGCTCGCCCGAATTCCCGATGTTCCAACTAAGATATATGATTCCAACTGTCCAAGCATAATTCTAATCATTTCTCCAACTGCCATAAATGTAATCCAACTCTAGATCAAACTAACTAACGCGAAAACCAATTCAAGCCACAAACCTATCCAAGCAAATGACGTACACTCTATGCACGCCTCAGTGTAGTGATTTCTACGTCCCAATCCAAGTATTCAAGCCATTACGTGTGTTTCATATTATTAGGCATGAAGGAGTAGAGGAGAAGGGACATAACCCACTCACCAAGTTTGATTCTGTTTAAGCATTATGTCCTGCCGATACGGCCAATCCCTTGAACCCGTGGTCCGATACAAAGCACGATCTACTCAACTGGTATGACCATGCGAGCAGGCCGTGCTCTCCAAATTATCTGACCGGTCGGACTAAGGAAGATGGCATTATCGCTCTAATCCAGCTATCCAGTACTGCTCTGAACGAACACCTGATTTCCAATGAACTCCGCTAGCAATCAGCACATGAAACTAACTCAAATCAATACTTGTTCCCAAATCCAACAAATCAAAATATAACCAGCTATTGCCTTATTCAATTAGACTCAGCATAACGTACCGTACGGTTGTGGAGCGTTACATAATATACCACTTAGAAATTTGGTTCGTCCATGAACCATACTAGTATCCATTCTTTACTAGCATGCCGCAATCCATTTTCATAACTCTGCTCTATGCAACTCATATTTTCTTGATCCTAACTCAGCATCTCGCTTGCACTATATTCCCATATCCTCCTTGCAGCTCAATACAAATTCCTTATATCACTTAGTTTTGGATCGTACACATATTTAAGGCATCCCTGAAATACATGCATTTCAGCCGAGCTTAGCGATAGCGAATTTGGACAAGTTACAAGGGTATCTTTATGTTTGAGGCATGCATTTGCTTTACTCCCAATTGAACCAATCCTAATTTTTATTCTAACATATTCGCACAAGTGCTATCCTCAAGTATGATGATTTCCTACCTGACTCAATCAGTTCGTGTTCTAACTCAGTCCATCCAACTATTTCTGAATCCACACTAGCACTATCTCCAAACATTATCTCTTGCATCGAACGATCATCACAACAGATACTACCCCAGCTAGGCGACTTACCCATATATTAAATTTTGCTTTTAGATCATCTCAGCCCAACAAATTTTCCTTAAATCTCAATACCTCACTGGGTGAACATCTATATTGAGGTTCATGTGATCCATAAAGATTTTTCCGCCATGCCAAAGGGATTGTGTCGCCATGATTTCAACGTGGACACACTCACCACAATTCCTAGGTTGCTCATGGAATAGTTCTTCGTGTTGCTTCCACTGCCTCGAAGCATAGGATATTACTTTCGCCTTCTGTACAAGCACGCATCCCAGACTAAGTTTCGATGCATCTTGTAAATCTGAGGTTCATATGTCCCTTCCAGTATCGTAATAATTTGATCTGAATGAGCCGCTGCTTTAACTTCGTAAGCTAGTTTTACAGTCCTCAATTCATATGAATGATATTCCCTTCCAGGGCACGACGAGTCAGAGGCGATGCTATCTTCAAAAATCTGTGACTCCGAATCTCATAAGTTGACTTAGGCCATTCCCACCATTGCTTCGATCTTCTGGTTGCATCTTCAGCTGAAGGCTATCCTAAGGGTCTCTCAAATCCAACACTCAGTCAATAGGCCAATCTCTAACACACACTACTCATATCTGCCCTCGACGCATTTCCAAATGCGCCACCGCAAGGGTCGTTCTTTGGGTCTATAATATTCATCTCTGATTTGGCAGTCAAGTCGTTAGGGTCAGCTGTCCCGAAGCTACGCTCGATAATTGTAAGTCATCATGATGGACAGTTACTACGAACAATGCTATATCTCCTCTGCAAATCCGAGCCATAATTCAACCATTCCATCCGAACGAACTTCTAAATTTGAGGACTTTATGCACTGATCTGTCAACCAAATATCGCTTAACCACCTAGAGTCTTGCTATCCAAGCCATAATTCGAGAACTACGCTCATTGAAATCGTCTTCCATCGATCCGTTATTCTGTCCTGAATCCATCAATTTTTTTGAACTGCCATGTTCGACTTCTCGCACTACCACTTGCAACAATTTCTGAAACTAAAGACTTGCTCCAATTCTTATTCGTTTGCCGCATTCCATAATGCACATCCAACTTTCTCTAGCAGCACAGTATTTTGCTCCAATATTGCTTTTTTATTTAGTAATCTTCAAATGTCCATTCGCCACAATCCTTGCTCTCGTTTCATTCCTTAGCATGTCTTAATTTCTCTATGTTCCTATTAGTCCACACATTCTCAATGACTCGTGCATCTGTTCCAACATAAATCTCAAATCTATATTGCCTATACTTGTTGCCTCAATCCGCCTCAATACTGCAAGTTAACTTCCAATCTGACTCAACATCAACTAGACTTGCCTCATGCTCGTTTATGTCTTCCGAAGAATCTGTCTACCCTTGTTGCACCATTTTGCCAAATTTTCACTTTCGCTAAACTTGAGTCAAACTTCCCAAGTGCCAATTTCGAAAATCCTTCAAGTCCATACGAATCCATCAAATTACCCCTCCAAACTAGATCGTATTTTATTGCTCCACCAACAGCTCCAATGTGTTTCCAAAATTCGTAATCCATGCTCGCTTATCCTCCGATTCGCCCATTGCTTCGCTCAAGCATATCCCAACTGTTTATTCCTCATGCTCAAATCTCTCTTTGCATTCACGAATGCTCCACCGAACTTCCAAATAGTGCAAGCAAACTCTGATATTCGGCTTTCCATCCGAACAATCTCAACTGTTTCTAATACTTGGTATGCCTCAAAACTTCAAATTTCTAAACACTCTTTCCATCTGTTTATTTTGATCTTACCCATTTCTCTAGTCCAACGATACTTCTATTTGCACAAGTCCGTTCTCAATTTCTTAACTCAATATTCGCTTGCTCTATTTTTATTCTTTCCAACTCAGCCGATGTGCACCAACCAACTTATATTTCCATTACCCGAGTCCATTGAGGCAATTTCAATTAATATCTATCCAAAATATTTCAATGTCTTGCTCACTATGTGGTATCCTATATACCACTCTGAATCAAGTCGCTACTCGTATTACGATTCCTTTGCACTAATCCAAAATCTGTTTGAACCATCCCTTATGTGTGATCCTGCCATCCCAACTTAAGTCTGACATAAAACTCAGCCAATGCCTGAACTATCCAACTCTTTCCATTAATCTTGCTATGCAACTTGTATCAGGTTCCATTCTCGATACTTCCAGCTATTCTTAAACCGTCTGATACTTTCGCAACACGAGCAATCCCGTGCAACAAGCTCTCTTCCAAGTAATCCAACCCAAAATCCAACTGTTCCTTATATTTGTTGTACGAGCAACTCGTGCAATGATATCATGATATTTCTAAGCCAAACTCAAACCTGCTCAGCCAATGCTCTATGTGATATACCCAGCCAAAAATCAAACTTTTATCCAATACTTTCGCTACACGAGCAACTCGTGCAATGATCCATTCTTAATCTAATACTTCTACTCAAAATATGCCGCATAACCAATCTCATCTACTAACCAACTGATCCACTGGTGCAATCAGAAATTCCCTGAATGATAAGCAAGGCTAACCAAAGCAACGACACACCTCTCAACTTGCTGCACAAATGCAATAATGCCACCCAACTTGTTGCACGAATGCAACAACGCTTAACGATGCTAAGCGATCTAAAGAAAACCAACAAAAGCAATACAACAAAGCACAATATGCAGCCATAACCAGCAATATATAGACTTATTGCATAAAACATCCAATACGGCACTGGGTAGAGCCAAGAGCTAAATGACACGTTAAAGCTATTTAGAGTTTGTGATAAAGCGAAGGACTAAGTTCGAGGAAATAAACCAGGCGCTCGGATACTAATATGTCATACCCCAATCTCCTGCAAGCTCAACAGTCACTGCTGAACATAAATCACCAAGTTGCAGCACTCCCACAGGACAATCGTTCTCATCGGGACGTAATATTGTATGAGCCTAGAGTTGCGCTCGTACAAGAAGATGTTGTCAAACACCAAATTCATCATCGAAACGACCAAGTTGCAGTGAAAGTCAAGTATTGTGTACCAAGCACATTGGTACACATCAGAGTATACACAGCGAAGCTCTCGATAGGGTCCAAATGAAATGCCACAAAGGCGATGTAATACTCTTGCTCTTTTCTCTAGCCCATAAAGGTACTTACCGTTCATACATTATGTCCCGTATATCGAAGCAGTGCCACTACACCTACGTACCTGAAATAATGCCCATAAATGTAGGTCAGTACATAGCCGTACTGGTGAGCGGGCTAACCCACTCGTCTAAGCTGACACTAAGTAAAATAGTGAATGCAAACAGTTATATGGTGATCTTTCTAGTTGAATCCTAGATTCATTTCATGGCATAGGCATGACATGTTAAGGAAAGTTGTAAATCAAGTTAAGCATGCAAGCATTCAACTCAAGCCAATCGACAAGCAATATAACCAACTTGAAGGAAACTAGCATGCAACCCATCTTACTCAAACCCAAGCAACACGTGAACCTATCGAACCATTTCCAAGCCTCAATTCCATCTTCAATCCAAACCTTATAATCCAATCTCGATATGAATACTCTTGTCGAGGCAAGGCGGCCGCAACTATACAAAAGCACAAACCAACCAAAGTAGATCAAACCAAGCCTTATCTATATGAAGTCACTGTCTAAGCCATAAAGGACTTTGATCGAACTGATCAAGTGTAGTTCTACTCGAAACAGCGCTAAGTAGCGAGCCCGCCTGAATCACATTAAACTACCGGTACCGCGCCTGAGGCACGTTACCAATTGTCTCCCCCATGGCCGAATGGTCCCGGTGCCCCGGAGCCTTCCCATTTGAGGAGACCAAACCCCATACAACATAAGTTGTCCGTGACATGCAAACACCAAGTAGGTATGACGAGAGGATCGAGCATTCTCGCCCCACCAAATGATCATAGACTCATTCAACTAAATATACAACCGATATATTCATAACCATTCTTTCAACATATTGCCCAAGGCACAAATCTCAAGTTATTTCCATAGGCACAATGTCGCTCCTCGATACAGTATTTCTAATTGGTGTAACACCCCACACTCAAAACAAACCCATGGCACAATGCCCCAATAGTGGCACAATGCCCTTGCCGATGCAGTTGTTCGATTTTGAACCATAACTGTACGCTTTGCTTGACAAAGCGTCCGAGTGATACTCGTGCATGGATGCACACTCGCTCGCCCGAATTCTCGATATTCCAACCAAAATATATGATTCCAACTGTCCAAGCATAATTATAATTATTTCTCCAACTGCCCCAAATGTAATCTAACTCTAGCTCCAACTAACTAACACGAAAACCAATTCAATCCATAAACCTATCCAAGCAAATGACGTACACTCTATACACGCCTCAGTGTAGTAATTTCCAAGTCCCAGTCTAAGTGTTCAAGCCATTACATGTGTTCCATATTACTAGGCATGAAGGAGTAGAGAAGAAGGGACAGAGCTCACTCACCAAGTTTGATTCCATTTAAGCATTATGTCCTGCCGATACGGTCGATCCTTT